>CAJDYZ010010701.1:2173-14469 GCA_903986555.1 Heterotrigona itama | reverse complement strand
GTGGAAAATTTTAAGTTAAAAAATAAAAAAACATTAAGTTGAAATATACAACTTAATACATTCGCAAAGCCAGGTCCTATTTATCTTGAATACCTCAAACATGTTCGTTGTTTTTAAAGACATTTTGTAGACGAAAGTTATTCATCATACAGTTAAGAAAGTTATACAGGCTGAATCATGATATGGCAGTAATGTTATTTTTGTAGGTGGAAAATTTCAAAGCTTCTTTTACATAGAATGATATATTTTTTTTTGCCTACTAACCGAAGCAGCTCGACATTCTCTATAAAAAAAAACCATTATATTAAAAAATTACTAATTTAGAAGATATTTTAATTTTAATTTTAATTTTAATTTTATAAAATCTATGTATCAAAGACAAGGACAATATGAACAAAAGAATGTTGCCCCTGTCTTTCTCCATCATTCAAATAATAAATTTTACAGAATTAAGATTAAAATACATATTTCCTAAAAATATATATTTACTAATAATTTTTCGACATACATAGCTTAATATTTTTTTATATAGAAGTTTTTATATAGTTTCGATTAGTAATTCAAAAAATATGTATGCCTTAAAATTTCAAAAATTCCTTCATCTGGAAAAAAAATCTATCATATCATGCTCCCCTACTGAATAACTTTCATTAACAAAATTGTTTCCTATCTGCAAAAACAACTAAGATATCTGAGATGGTCAAAATAAATGGGATGCTTACATAATATATCTATCTAATTAAAACATAATATAATATTTTTGCTATAAAAAGTAAAACAACTTTAGCTTTTTGGAGTATTAGCTCTTTAAAGAACACCTAAAAAACTGATTTGAATATAATTATAAATTATAAATTATGTAACAATTATAGTAATACATTAATCTTCATTATACTTGACTTAATTGCAATACTTGTTCTCTTATTTTTATTGATAAAAAGAGGATACTATTTTTAGTATTTGTAACTTATGAAAAAAAATACTAAAAAACTTTTTTATAATCATAACTTGGAAAAGTATCTTCCTTGAACATTTTTTGGAGATGGAATTTATTTGTTTTCTAATCCTAAAATTTGTAATTCATTGCAAGCAACTGTCCATAATTTTATTTATTTATTTTATAAATATATACAGGATAAAGTTCGAAAAAAGTTATACCTGTCGCATTTAAATACAATCCTCAAATATCTTTTTTAATTGTGTGTCATTAATATCCTTTTTAATTGTGTGGAGGCAGAAAGTGTTTTGCCTACAAGATATTGACAACTTAATACTATTAAAATTACGTATAAAATATTTCTTATTTACGTCTTCACAATTAAAAAATATATTTGGGGATCTCGATTAAATGAGACATATAAGAAAACACGAGAGTATTTTTTCACGAAAAGAAATTTTTTTCATTCAAACTGCAAAGACTAGCCTGTAATAAACAATCCGTGATAATTAAAATATAAATTATACATATAAAGCTTGCGTTAAATTTTCATTTGCATTATATTCTTAATAATAATCTTAATAAAATATATCATTTACATCAAACTACATACCATTTTTCGAGCAAACAACGAAAAATAAGAAAAAAATACGAGAATATAAGATACGTTGATTATATTTTCTCATTCAATTGTCATTAAACATAAATTACAACAAATAGCAAGAAAATTAAAAATAAAATTTGCTCAATCTAACCGGACATCACAGGCGTTTTTCTGGTTCAAAAGAGTGCGTGTATTAGCGTACTGATTACCAAAATAACTCGTTCGAAAATACCCCCGGCATTACGAAAACTTTGCTTGTCGCTTTTATGTCGTCACACGATTAAAAGTTATATACATATACATGCATGTACGCATACATATTCATACAATCACACGTGTATCATTTACTGTACGATTAAAGAATTAAAAACCAAATTAATGAAATAGAAAGAAGTAGGAAAAATCAATGAAATAGAAATGAGAAACAAAAGTGGAAATGGAACGAAAAATAAAACAGTGTGGAAACTGTTAATGATTAATTTAATAATTAATAGAATTTAAACTTATAACGATCAACATCTATCTACATTCATTAGTATAAAAAAGATTATTTGATATGCCTATTTGTATTTTTCTGCATTACAGAAATAATTTACGAAATACAAAGTATTAAATAATAAATTAAAATGTATATTAGATAGTGACTATACATTCATTTGTATAGATAAATCTTTTATAATGGAAATTTTCGATAGAAACAAAGATAAGAGGTTTCATCTTATTGACCAATTTCACGTACATTGAAAGGAAACAAAATAAAAGGGAACAAAGGCTTAGAAATAACAAAATAGGAAATTCGTGCATTGTCTAGTTATAATTGTCACACGATTTGCATTATCACATTTGCATGATCGCTGACGTAAATTTGATCTTTGTTCACGGTCAGGAAACGAAAACTGTTTTAGCCACGTGAATTTTTTATTCGATTACGTCAATAAATACGACATAAATAGAGCAAACGAACGTTCGGAAACTACCTAAATAAATGAAAGATCTCTTATAAATGAGAAATTTCATCTAAATTTATAAATGTATTCTTTCGTATACGTTTCTTTAACTATTGGAGAAATATTAACTAAACCAACGAATTGAAACTCTTATACGTTGAAAGATTTACAAAATATCTATTACGACTTGAACAAACAATTTCACGAAACAATTTCTTAAAAAAATTTCCACTGCCAAAATGTTTCGTCGTCGTTTTGAATTTCGAAGATAAGACAGTTTAATTCGTTATTACGAAAGATAGCAATTTACGACGATTTTTAATCATATTAAACTATCACGCACTTTTTAAGATTACTTCAGAAATATTTTATTAAATAATTTTATCATTCTAATAAAAAGAATGAATTCATTCAGGAATTTCATGTCGGAAATAAGGTGCATTGATATATAATTAATAATAATGGAAAATAATTTTTTAAATAACATATTACATGACACCTATGTATAAGTATAGAAGTATATATGAAAAATATAAAAAATCTGAATATTAATCTTTATATTATAAAGGTTTATTGAAATAAACTAATTATTAAAATATTCAGAAATAGTATTATATTTATATGCTTTATCTCACTTTTAATTAATACAATTTCCAAAATAATGTTAATTGTTTAAGTAATTTCATTGCAAAGTTAAGTACAGGAAATAAAAGGAATATCAAACAGAATTAAAAATTTTAGATGAAATAAGTTCTCCAAATAAATCTATCAATTATATTCTTTCTCAATTATAATTTTTATATTTTTATATTAATATATTATATTTATATTTAATATAAATATAATACTTGTATTTTTTTATATTATATTTATATTTAATGTAAATATATATTATACTTATATTTTTTTTGTTCAATTATATTCTTATATAATATTCTTTATGTGCGCAAGAAATTAACAAATGAAAAAATTGTTTCATTATTTATAAATGCACAACCACGCTAAAAAAAAAAAGAATGAAATTTTTCCATATAATGCTTCGTTTTCGAAAAAATCACATTTAAAAATTTATTAAATATAACTACAAAGTAGTCCACATGAAATGTTACAAACTTTTTTTTTTAAACAGATGTCAACTAATTTTTCTTTCTTAAATTCAATGGTATCAAGAGACTGATTATTATTTGAGGAACATAGAGAATCAGAGAAAATCTTTTCTCAGTTTTTTTTTTGGAATATTCTTTTACACAAATTTTATAAAACTTAAAGAGTTGTGATAAAAAGAAGTTATATACAGGGAGATTTTTCGTGGAGGCACGCTAGAGCATTGAAAAGTAATTAAAATAAATATGTATGTATTATGTCGGATTTTTATATAAAAAGTTCGTGTCAGATATTTTTGAAAATTATTTGCAATTTTAATTAAAACAAAGTAACATTTATACATTCTTCCGGAATGAAAAAATACCTTTTTCGAAAAAGGTTTTTAAAAAACGAATTCTTCGAAGACCTAAATTACAAAGACTATGTTCCTGAACATTTTCTGACACAAGAATGATACCAAAGTTTTGAAAAGTTGAAAATTTGTTGGAGAAAATATCTAGAAAATGGAGGAAATAACTAAACTCAATTTGAATTCATACAAGAAAAGAGTACAAACTTGCAGAGTACTAAACATTCGAAAGAAACTCGTTTAAAAAAAAAATTAAAATAATTTCAAATAATTTCACTCGTTTTATCAAATGTTAAGTTTAATTAAGTGTTTGAACATTTTATTAAATCTTCGAAATGGTGATTGTTCGTTTTTAAATGTGTATTTATACAGTCTTTCACAAATGATGTTTGAATTTTTACCATTATTGTTAATGAAGAACTGTTTCTGTTTCTTATGAATTCGTAAAAAGGTCGAAACCTTTTCTTTTTAAACTCGAAAGTTTACATCAATTTTTATGAAAATTTTTAATGAAATAACTTTAATGAAAATATCTTTGATTTGGCATAAATATTTAAAATAGTAAATAGTACAGCAATGATGAATAATAGTGATATTAGCAATCATACCGATTCAACGATATCGTTGAAGTATTCAATACGTAAAAGTTGAAATCTTTCCACGATTTCATAAGAAACAATAACAATCTTCATTAACAATAATGATAAAACATCATCATTTGTGAAAGACTACATATACAATTTAGATATTCATATTTAGAAACAAATGGTCACCATTTTGAACGTTAGCTTTCATCCTTACTAACAATAATGATTTCGTCATAATAATAATCAATATAATTGTTATCTTTAAGAGAAAAGCCATATGTTTGCAAATATAATAAGATTCTAATATATATTCCTTCGGAAAAATACTAAAAAGTAGGATTCAACACTTCCTTGCATGTTCCTGAAATTATTTACCACCTCTTTATATATATATATATATTTTTTTTCATCATAACTCTATGCAAAACAATAAAATATGTTTCAAATAAATGTTATTCAGTTTTTATAAAGGCTATTTAAAAGAAAGTGAAAATATATGGTATTATATTTAAAAAAAAATTGGAGTTCCCCTTTCAACCTCCAACTTCAACTTGAGAGTCAACTCTCAAGAAAAATCTCTATCTGCTCCGGTTTTCTGAATGTGATTTGTGAATCTTTATAATCTGTATACGATGTGTATCTAAAAATAACATGTTCCATTCAATAACATGTTATTTGCTCTTAATACAAATAAGAAGAAATTTTTCTAAGCTAGATTAGTATTTAGTACTATTATAAATGTCACAAATATCTTGGTACATCTGTTATGAAAATGTTAATAATCAATAGATAATAAAATATATAATATTACAATAATAATAAAATATATAATGAATTTGAAATATTTTATTTGTTGCGTAATATTATGTCTTTATCCTTTAATGTCCAAAAGCGCTTTCAGATGGAATAATAAATCTTGTTGAAGTCAGGCCAAAGAATTGTTATAACAATTTTGGACTTGCTCTCTTAATTTAATTTATACTAATTTAATTTAATTTCTTAATTTAATTTATACTAATTTATACTTAATTTAATTTATACCATATTTCGAGAACAACTCATTATGAAAATATTAGGCCAACTGTATAATTTAAAAAGCTTTTATGGTCATGGGATATTTATTTTTAGTAGTTATCCCCGACAGCCTTCTAAAAATACATTTCCTATACGTGTTTCTACTTTACATTAGCGATACAAAAGAAACATCGTCTTTCGTTTCCCTTTTAGCAGAAGCGACCGCCATGGACTTTAAAATAAATTAGCGCGCTGTTTAAACAATAAGTATAACAATTGCAGGAAAACGGATGTTATGTTTGCGACAGAGAAGATAAACATTGATGCTCTTTGAAGTATGCAATGTGATGAAAATATACACATGAATGAATAAAATGTACGTACGTTATAAAAAACAAAGTTATATTTACTCTGTTTCCATGTTTCATGCAAAATGTTCGTAGAAATATAGAGGAAATGCAAAACTGACAAAAATATTTTTATGTGTTTATTTACAGATAACGAAAGTTCTCGTCAAGTTAGTACTTATTTTCGTATCCTGGAGTGTCAATTGAAATTAATTAATGTTTCGTTTTGAAAAATTCAAGTTGCTTTAGTTAATTGTCGGAAGGTGACTGATCTCCATTTTGGAGAACAGAGTTTAGGAAGAAAATCTAGGCGAAGAGAACCACTTATCAATGAATGAACCACTTCAGCTGTTTATCTATTAAAATTAGTTTTTATAAATTGTTATTTAATCTTCTGAATGCTATTACTCTATTATTAGAGTATATCAAGATTAATCGTTATTTAATTTTTTGAATGCTATTACACCATTACTATGTTTCATTACTAATGAACACAATTTTAGCAATGTTTAATTAAAATAAGTTCCTTAAAAATCTGGGATAGCATTGAATGAAAAATAGGGCAAAATGATCAATGAATGAATGAATACAAATTTTTAATAAATGAATATATCCCAATGAATGAGCAAGACAATATTTTGAAACAAAATGTAATTTTTAATTCATTCACTTTACTTGATTAACAATCTGTGGAGAGAAGGACAACAACTGCATATATTTTATGAAATTCTGAATATAATTGTACTTCTTTATTTATTTAAAACAATGTTGAATTATATCTACACAAAAAGGATTGGTGACATGATTATGAGTGATTATATGAATCAAAAGGAAAGAAATATGTAACACAAATTAAATACATTTGTCACAAATAAATTTTCCTTGTGACAAGCCCATTTTGTTTAATTTTTCATGGCCCTCCATTTGCATTTTTCAGCCTAGTTCTTTTTTCAATGATATCATGATTAGACATGATATGATCTGAACTTCTTATTCTTTATTAAGATTAGAACTTTATTAAGATTAATTATAAGATCTTCATTCATTAATATTCATTGTTATCTCTCATTCAATGCATGATGAACACTTAACAAAATCGAGAAATGATTAGAAATCCGTTGGCACAATTGAAGGAACATCTAAATAATGTAATTGTAAAAATCATAGAAGCATTAAACGCACCTCAAAATACAAATTGTAGATGTCAAGTAACAAAATTTATCAATCTTGAACTTGTGAGACATTATGAGAATAATGTGTAATAGTACTGTATAGATTATAAGTAAGAAGGAGAATGCTTCTGTGAGAAATCCATGAGATTCTATATGCAAGTTTATTAATTAAATTTACTAATATGTAAATTTGAATATGAAAAGAGCGCAAATAAGCGTTAATTTTTGCTATGACACATTCACTGGCAAATATTTATTCATTGAGCAAATCACTCTATATTAAAATATAGGAAGAACAATTCAGATGTTTGGAAAAGTAGAAAGAAATAGGAATTGTTAAAAATGAATTAAGAATATATGGGATAATAGATTAAGAATAATGGAACTAAAAACAGTTTGGAGTACAGATTGTGTTTATGGTTTATAGAAGATATCTGCAGTTAATTAATGATATCTAATCTTCTATTCTGTGTTATATATTTTGTTTTAATTGCAGGAATTATAATAGATGAATAGAAGAAAGAAAGAATTTACATTTTATTAATACATTTTCTGATTTTTAATTAAATATTTTTGATAACTATTACGTTAAATTCATTATTTTTCATTAATATTTATGTAATCAAGCAGCAAAATGCTCTTATAATATACAATTAAATATAAAATTAATATAAAATATAAAATCAAGAAAAATTATAACTTCTCTCTAATTTTTGCAATATATAGAATGACAGTTATATAATAATTAATTTTTACAACTTTTTACCATTAATATGTTAAAATATCAAATAGAAATTTGCTGAAAATCTTTTAAAAAATTGACAAAATAAATATGTACCTACACATTTAAGTGTACTTTGCAAAAGTGGTTATTTTACATGTGTATGTGTTCGTAGATCTTTGCTAATAAAGTATGGATATGGATAAATATAAATAAATTATTCACGTCTAATAAACTTACATTTTTTAATACTTCAATTACCATATAGAAAAATATTACGGAATTAGAAATCAATGTATTTTTGAAAGAGATTATTTTTGAAAGAGATTATTTTTTTTATTATTTATGATTTACTCCTTGAAAAGAATAATGTACATGTCCATAGACATTAAGATGATAGACATTTTTGTAACTCGTAAAAAGAATTCGTAATAATATTCGTAATAATATTCACTGTAAATAAAATCAAAGACAGTTGAAAAAATGCAATTCAATTAACGAAATGTGGAAAAATGGGATTATCAATTATGGGATGTATACTTACTAAATTTTAAGAAAATCCTAAAATATATATAGAAGTTATAAAATAATTATCGTAAACACATATTTGATACAAATCAATTATTATTGTATCAATAAGTCTCGATTTTATATATTTAAGATCTATATTATCCATGTGTTTAAGATATTTATTAAGAAATATATATTATGAAAAATTTTTGTAAATATATTGTAATAAATATATATTGTAATAAATATCTTGTACTTTCTACGTATATTTTTTAATTTCTTTCAAATTCTACGAAAATAATTATAATAACTATGTTTTGTTACAATATTAATGAAGTTTCAAAAAGTTATATAATATGTATACTTTTTTGTTTATTAATGTTTTTAATGATAACTATTCAAATTTTTGCATGAATCACTATATGCACATATGTCAAGAAATTAATTATTTAATCAATATTAATATCTTCAATACAGAGATATCAATACTTTTTATTTCGAGATAAACAGCAGGTGACATTTTCACGTGTACATTTATCTAAATATACGTTTCAATTTGACAAACTGCCAGAACAGTTTCTATTTATTGATAAATAAGAGCAGCATAAGACTTCAATTACATCCTGTTTATCTTCAATGTTTCGAATGTTCTAATTTCTTCTTCATCTTTTCTTTCCCTTATCTCGATGTTCGTTTTGACTTTCAGTTTAAACTTATCTATCTCCTGTTCAAAGCAATATTAATAATAGTAATCAATATACTTATCCAATGATTTATTTCTTCTTATTAAATTTATCTAAACATATAATTGTTAAAACAATTAACACAGTCTGAAAGTAACAGTAATAATGATATCGAAAGTTAGCAAGTATAGAATTCGTACACAAATATTTAAAATAATTTAAGCTTATAATTTCAGCGAATTGTTCTATTCTCTGCAAGATATAAATTACATTTCGAGTACGCTTAGTAAACTGCGATCGATAGTCTATACTTGAATAAAATGTTACTTCTTTTTATTTCTCAAAGTAATCAATAATAACGAGCAGATGCACGCTCAATACATAAACGCTTGAAAGGGAAAATTTTTAATTAAATTCACCTTGACCTATTGAAAATAAAGTATCACTTGTACTAAAATTATAGAAATTAAACTTTAACACGCATGAAACCAAATTAGAAGTTATCTAATGACAACTTATCGTCTCCTAGAAATCAAACAAGGTTAACCTATTCACTGTCAATTATGATTTCATTAATATTGCCATTTCTATTTGATGATCGATAACGTGATAATTTTCTAAACTTAATAATCTAAATGTCAAATGTTGAGAATCTATGCAAATATAATATATTGTATCCATTAAAATTGTTAGAATACGTTCCTTTAATGTGTAATCTAATCTTTCTCTTACCAATATGCACAGTGATAATTTAGCATTATGCAAATTAGCTTTTTAATTTTGAGATCTATGTAAAAGCTAAAATGTACTGAAAAGTATTAATAAAATTTTGTATAAAAAAATTAAAACAAATATTTATAGACATAACGCTACGTATGTTGGGGAAAAAAGGTCAAAAGTCATTTGTATAGGAAATTTCTAAAAATTTTTTTTACATTATTCACAATGCTAAAACACTCTCGGTACTCATTCAGTTCTTTTGATGACTTTTCTTCTTCTTCTTTCTTTTCTTTGAATAAAAGAAAAATATCAATGTAACACGAGTCAACTTACTCTAACATAACCTAACATAGAAGCCAAATTTCACCAACATGTACAAAAAATATATTTACATAAGTTCATTCAAAATTGTTTCCTCCCATTTTAAACATGTATTTTTCACATGTAATTTTAAAATTTCAAAATTGTCTAACAATATATTAAGTGTATTAAAGTCAACAATAGATTTTTATTTGTATATTTTTGATAATAGATTTTATTTGTATATTAAATTAAAACAGAATGTATTTTTGTCTTATAAAAGGACATTTAAAATATTAATTAAAATCTGTTATGTTAAGGATAAATTACTTTTTTATTTTATGGTTAATGGACGTTTTAAAGGTTAATAAACTTAAACAATCTAAATTCATTTTTTAGCTTCAACTTGAATTCATTTCTCATGCGGTTGTATATATGTGAATCAAATCAACACCTAAAAAACAAATAGTTTCAACATTATGATCTAGTCTAAAGAAATAAACGTTACATAAACTTTTATTTGAAATTACAGTACTATTTGTTTTATGGCATATCACGTCACTGTCAAATCGCATGTAATTGGTTTTATTGAATGAATTGTCATTCATGACTTTTCATTCATAATTTCACAACAAACTTGAAATAATTTAAGTTGTGTGATAATATGAATGATTTAATTAATCAATACGAATATTATATTAGCTATTATATGCATTTGATAATATATACCTGAATTTTCAATTCAACATGCTGCATTGCAATCGTGAACGTGAAGAAAGAATTTTGTTCTTTATATCTTTTTACATCTACATCTCTTTTCTCTGAAATTTTTTATCTTATTTAACAAATACATAAAAAAGCACAGTGTAAACGTCAGTGTAAGAGTTATCATAAATTCCATGCAAATGGTATTTGATCGGACATGATACAATCCAATGACCAGCGCCCTCTATAGCTTCGAGTAGAAAACAATATTTTTGAATGTATTAAAAGTGTTTCTCAAATATTGATTCTAACCTTTAATAAAGGCATGTATTTCTGCAATCAAAGTAAGATATTTAGATATTATATGATCAATAATTGAGATAATTTTGTCGATATAGATATATTTAATCTATTAGTTTGTTTAGAATTTTCTTATTTTATCTTATTTAATTAATTTAAAAAAAAAAATTATTTCTCTATACGTATTCTTATAACGTCGACATTTTGGAAACATTTAAAATATCACACATATAATTGTCATGTATATTGTATGATATATATAGTTTAAAAAACAGATTATAGATTCGAAAAAGTAAAAGTACAAAAATATGTATTTATAAATGGAAAAATATCTCTGTTGTACATACAATCCACTAATAATTCTACATGTAAAAATAAATCGAAAAGAAAAATAACTTCCTTTCATTTTCGATGAATTCAGATCGAATTGAAGATTTGTCAAATATATTTAGATTTGATGAATTTCGAACTGAACAAGAGCGAATAATTCCGAAAATAATTAAAAATAAAATTTTTTCATAAGATGCTTCGTTTTTGAAAAAATTAAATTTAAAAAATTCAGCAAATACATGTGCATGTGTAACAATTCTTGTTAAATTTAATTTTACTTAAACAAATGCAAACTCTAATATTGAATAGGTTTTAAGGAAAAAAATTTTTATTCTTCATTTCTCACTCTTCATTTTTCACAGATAGAATATTAATTATTCATACCTATCCAGTCTAAAACTAATCAAATTTAAATACATTTGGCAAATTTTTAAACTTAAGTTTCTTAAAAACAAAATCTCAAATGAAAAAATACAATTCTTCCTTTTCGACTTACTTTTACATGCAAAATCATTCTCTAGTCGATTCTCTGGACCATAACAGAGATATATGATAATTTATTTTTGCTATAAAAAGAACTTCAGCAGTTAATGAAGTATCCAATTGAGGATTAAAATTAGAAGGAACTTAATCGTTAGCAACAATTAACAATTAAGGTAAGAATTTAATTCTTAATCGCAACTAACGAATAAAGTGGAAATTTAATCGTTATTTATGATTGACAACTAAAGTTCAAATGTAACCATTAATTGCGATCAAATATTATTGAGAAAAATTTAATCGTTGATTAATTTCCTACTCAACTTTTGAGTGCCAGGATGTACTGAAATGTCACTCAAAGAATACCGTTGATGATGAATAACGTAATGAGAAGAAGCAAGTTCAATTCATACCGAGTATGTATTCAGCATATTACAAGAATCAAACATTCTTCATTCGCGTTACAAACGATTCTTTATTCATTGA
>CAJDYZ010010700.1:9281-27735 GCA_903986555.1 Heterotrigona itama | reverse complement strand
TTTTTTTTTTTTTTTTTTTTTTTTTTTTTTTTTTTTTTTTTTTTTTAAATTATAATATAACACCTTAAAATATGTCGTTTGTCGTCATAACTCGAAAATTGATCGATAATCAACCGTAACGAAATATTTTCGTGTCAACAAAACGTTACTATTATATGAATCTGGTCTCCAATTATAAATTACCAAATAATTTAATTAACATTCGTTTGTGTAAACCCATCGCTGTAAATGTCTGTGTATAACATATACAGTCACATACATTTGAATAATATGGGAATAGTATGTCTCTCCTCATTTCTATTAATCAATAATAATTTATAAAACATTCAACAATACGGAATATATTCTAATTTCACTTGATATTAATAAGCATATTTGTTAAATTTGATATTAAAATATATATATGTATATGTGTGTGTGTGTGTGTGTGTGTGTTTAATCATATATTTTTAACAACGTAGAATATATTTCTACACGAATATTCCGATTGCACGAACGCTATATTTTTGTCCCTTGTATATTCCTTGTTTGTTTGAAAATTGTTTATTCGCTGTATTTGTCGATGTCGAATGCACTCACAGTTACCGAAAGGATCGCATGTGTCGCCGGAGTGCAAGGATTTGTTGATGTCCTTGCTGAGGCACGAGCCTCGCGAGAGGATAACATTCGATGAGTTTTTCGCTCATGATTTCCTGGATTTGGCTTACGCGCCAACAAAAGAAAATTACGAGAAGGCGGTCGAGTTGATTCAGAAGGCCGTGAAAATGGACGCGGAGGGAAGTTCGAGAGAGGCTTTTCATTTGTATTGCGAGGCCCTCAGATATTTTATCCCCGTTGTTACAAGTAAGAAAGAAAGACTGGATCATAACTTGAGATATCATAAGACTGGATATTACTTAACCGTCATTACATAGCTATAATTACATGTTAATTTTAATTTGAATTATCAAATACGTAATAGCATTTAGTACTACTCTATCGTATTAATATTTGCACTCGATGCTAAATACAATATTGTATAATAACTTGATTATTTCGTCAGGTGAGACTGACTTAAAGAGGAAAGAGAATTTAAGATCGCGAGTAAATGATTACATTAAAAGGGCAGAAACGCTGAAGGCATCGTGTACAGACCCTAGTGACGATAAAGATAAGTGTGTTCCTGCGGAGCATAAAGGGAATTCTATCCAGAGGATATCATCTTTAAACGAGCCGTCATTCGTACATCACGAGCTACGTACGTTTGTATCAAACTCTTTATAATTATACGATTTGTTCGACGCGAATCGTCAATTACGTGATTTTTATCATGATTTTTCGTTGGACAACGAAATTTGAAATGACAAATAATTTAAAATAATATTCCGCGAAATACGTGGGAGCTACAAGAGCTTATCTGAAATTAAATTTGCAATTAAAATTTTTCGTGTAAATATAATACACATGTGCACGAAATGAAGTTCATTAGAATTGAAAAAAAAAAAAAATCTATACGAAGTTGCAGGCCATTTTATACAATGCGT
The DNA here is from genome assembly GCA_903986555.1 of Heterotrigona itama. Taxonomy (NCBI): domain Eukaryota; kingdom Metazoa; phylum Arthropoda; class Insecta; order Hymenoptera; family Apidae; genus Heterotrigona; species Heterotrigona itama. The sequence goes on along the minus strand of CAJDYZ010010700.1, from coordinate 26,212 downwards.
ATGTATATGTAATTCCAATTAGGAAACGGGAAAGTTCCTGACATATTAGTTTACAATTTATTCATTATAATCGTCGTTAGGGATATAATGAAATGTGTTCCAAGAGAAATGAGAAAAGGGCGATGCGTCTTCGAAATTATTGAAATGGACTCCGTTTTAACTGGATCCTCTTGACAACAGAAAATTTCTTTCACGCAGCAAGTACAAGCTGTAATTGATAGTGACCGTTCTCATGTACCAGCAGATATTATTTTACGATTATTCTTTTGCTAAACGTTAGCTCCACGAAATTATTAAGCCTGTTTAATTGCAACTGGTAATGGACTATGGATGTTTATGCAAATGTGTAGGTCATTTTTTATCGAATTTATTACTGATACGTGTATTTTACGTATATTTTTCACGCTATGGAAATTCATAAATTTTCCATAAATCCATAAATATTCGTAGCTTTAGTTATTCATACATTTGGTGGGAAAATTTAAGGATACAAAAATGCAGAGAACGCGCGAGAAATATCGGAAATAAATCAGTTGTATTTAATTATTCCTGATGGAAGTATCAAATGGCTTGAAAATCCCACGTAAATTATCGATTGTTGTATTTGTCATCGATAGGGACGCTTAGCAAAAGCACGACCAGTATGGCGGATGGCCTTGAGATTGGAGAAGTCGCCGAACTGTATCTCGCGGAGGGAAATTATGCGCTCGCTTTAGAAAAATTTCAGTCTTGTCTAGGAATATTGGTACCTCTTTTGGGAAAGGAACCTCCAGGCCGACGAAGAGATTTATTACACAAACAGGTAAATAAGAATTATTAATAATTAATCATTGTCAACAACATCAGTAATATCGGTAATAATAATTCTAGACCCTATTATAAATAAGAGTTATTCTCACCGTTACATTTTGCGTAACACAACTAAGAACATTTATTTTATTTGATGGCCTGTTTCATGTGAAATATGCATACAAAGACAAAGAAATCGAGGAAAGGTCAGCTACTGTAATTATTTATTCGGAGATCAAATTAAAAGTAGTGCGATAGTACATTTTCAACGTATAAATATGACGGCTCGAAGTCAATTTAACCAGACGTTGAAGTAACAAAGTAAATTCCCTATCTTTCATCTTTGCTGAAAGTTTTTACTTGCAGAGTCTACTTTTCAATTAATTCAGTATATGTTTTCAATCATTCTCAATGGTATTCTACAGAGTTTGGAATATATTATAAAAATAACGAGAGAAATTGATCGACCTAGAAAATTCATTTTTATATGAATCTAAATTCAAATTGGGATTCTTTAATAATAAATCCTCATACCTATTTACGACAAGTTCGACTGTTAAAATGAAATAAAATATTACAAATCGTGATTTTGTCATTTTTAATTGGCACGTATTGGCAGGTGTTCCTTTTCTCGAACATAATCACTTGCTCGCGTAGCAACTATTTACTTCAATGGCTCAAGGAAAAATAATTTTTATTTAACTTCCTTCGATTCAATTTTCTCTTCATTCTTAATTGTTTTCATTTGCGGTTTGTTATAATTACAGAAATAACGCGTTGCAAACAAATTACGACTGGCTGTCTTAATTATTACACTATTCATCAATTTAATTTCGATTGAAATAACAAATAATTTTCAACAATCATATGTTGCTTCTATTAAACAACAGATGGCCATTGGACGTCATTAATTTGATATCTTATAACGTATCAAGATAAATTATCGTAATTAATTACGAATACCTCCGATTTCTCAATAAGTAATAAAAAGTAAATGATAACTATTATAAATGTTACAATGCTGCAACTGACAAACCTATGGTCGTTCAAACGTTTCTTGAATTTAAATGTACCACGTTATTTTCTACGTTATTTTTTAATAACTAACGATCGAACGATTTCAATATTGCGAGACAAATAATTCGATGCAACGTCGTAATTAAATTTTATGATTACTCGCAACATTTATTGTGTGCTTTTATTACGTTTATTAATGTAAACGTGCGCGCGCGCGCGCGCACGTGTGTGTGTGTACATGTATATTTAATGCACGATTTATTTTTTCCATTTTATAATAAATTATCATGCCAATCGACAGGTACAAATTTGGATGAAAGAAGCCGAAAGCACCAAAGGGCTATTAGCTACTAAAGATATCGAAGAGTCTGGACAACGTACCTCCGAGACCTCCATTGAGCAATGCACAATGCAGTGATTTAGATTTTGCATTTAACTGTATTTTTGTTAACTTTAATTAATGTTATTTACAGCGGTAGCACGTTCGTGAATTTCTTTCTCCCGTGCACACCGTGTCACTTGTGTCATAATGTATGTACATATATTTAGAATGTTCATATTTATTTATGGAAAAAAATAAATAATTTTGTATTTCATTTTTCAATGCAAATGGCACTCTACGGCAACATTAATATTATACAGCACGTAAAAGCTGCAATATGTCATTGTCTTTTTTTTATTTATAAAAACCTTCACTGAAAATACACGTGAGAAGATATTGCGCGGAGTATGCGACTAGTTTTCCATTCGGATCGAAAAAAAGAAACAGTGAAAGGGAAACATTTCGTATTTAATTAATTTTCGTTGATAAATCGATCTTCGCGCATGTATTTCCTACAACGGTGTATATAAATAGCGTGATAAATGATACGAACTACAGATATACGTGTGTGACATTTCGTTTTCTTTTTTTTTTTTCCTTCTTTTTCGTTGAATCGCAAAGGGTTCGCTTAAGGGCTATACTCGCGAACTATTTATACCTATTTTTTGTGCATTAAGCTTTTATTTATAATGCGCTTGGTTTATATATGTAGTTTCCAGTGGAATAAAATAACGTGAATTAGATACTACACTATTTTTGTTATGTTTTATTTTTTATTACTCTCAATGTGAACTATGTGGTACTTACATACGTTTGGTGTCACGCTAAGCCAAGTCGTCCTTGACATTTGCAAGAGAACACACTTCTGAAATCTGTTTATAAATATGAGTCAAATTGATCAACTACATTTTTTTATTTGACATTCAATTTTCAAGAGACGAGCGATTTGCCTGCACGAATAAACAAACAAAAGTAACGGCAAATTTTCCAGTTTTCAAATTTATGGAATTGATCGATTCATTAATTATAAAGTTAAAACTTAATCATTTTGATTATTGTCCTCCTTCTCTAATGTACGATGTTGATCAACATGGTTTATAAAAAAAAAATAAAAAAAAAAAAAAGTTGAGCGAAAAGAATCGTTGTTTGAAGGGGAAAAATTTAAAAGCGGAACAGGAGGGCGCGCACATCGTGGCGCGTCGCCCTTACGACTTCCGGTAAAGCCACGTGACCTAGCTAACGGTCGCTGTTGCCCCGAAGCGTCATGGAAAATTCCCATTCCCGAGCAACAACCCTCTCCCCTTCTCTATGTACATACCCCCTGCTCTCCCCCACCCTATTTCACAGTCCCCACTATGGCGTTGTCAGGTACTTATGTACATCCCCCACTCCTTTGCAAAATTCTCTTCCCCCACCACTGGTCCATTGGTACCGGATGTGCGGCAACGTCGCAACCGTTAAGTACATAAGGACAAGTGGGAAGGGGGACGAAAGGGGGTACGAGAAAGAACTGGCAACGTGTACCACATTCAAATCTGGACGGAACCCGGTCGGCCTCTCGGTTCACCTCCGCACAAAACAGCAGAAAACGCGGGCCGCGAGAGAATTGCGTGTACGCGGTATAACAAGGCAACCGGACCAAATCGTTCCATGCGATTCGCTTAGGACAATATCTCTTCCTCTCTCCTCGTGCGTATCGCTGGTGTGCCTCGTCGTTCCATTGTCAAGTACAACAACCACGAAATAGACCTCGCGACACGCAGCAGGCGCATTTCGCGGCGCCCTCGTGCGACGACCCTTTCGCTTTCCCCATTCGTAAGTGTGATATGCTATATTTCGCGCGCGCGCACATATAGTTTCATGTAAATGTCACGGGAACGTAGGGGTAGCGTGACCGTGTGGCGGAAGTGTTGTTTCGTTTTGTGGAATTATGTGCATGGACATTCAGGTTAACGAGAAGAAGAAGAAGATGAACGACAGGAGCATCGACGAAGACGTACAAATCGTCGAAGCCCGAATCAACAGAGGTAAGTTTTGAGGTTATGGGTGGCGGCGGCGGTCGCGGTGGCTGCGATAGCAGACTCGCGCGTATCGTTCCCCCTCTTCTCTCTCTCTCTTTCTCTCTCTCCCTTCCTATATTCTCCGTCTCTTTTTCTCTTTCCATCTATCTGTATTCCTCCCTCGTTTAGACACTCACATAACCATCCTTTTTCATCTTTCCCGGTTGTGTTCTCCTCACTCGATTTCCTACCACGTCCAATCACGATAGCCTCTCGCTGTGTTGTACCAGTGCCCAGTGCCTAGAAGGTATACACATCGTGCTTTCTGTTTTCTATGATCTGCACCTCGTGCAGACCCGGCAAAACGTGGTTCCTCTCGATGCGACTACCTGTCAACATCTGCATCTCTCGTGTGTTGACAATATACCGTTGCAACAACACACGTGGAATTTGACTGCGCAGCGCTGTTCTGTTTCTAAAATTTGATGTGTATTTCCACTTATCTTGTACTATCTCTCATTCCTTTTTTTCATTCTGTACAACGGCTTCTTTTTTTAAAGACTTTTTTTCCTTTCTTTTAATCACTCCTCAGTCGTTTACAAACATTGTGCGTGCTATAATTACTTTGTTAGGTATGTGCACATACATAGAATCACACATGCAAACTACGTAAACGTCTAACGTTTATTAAGTCTTGTACAATACTAAAAACTCTTACGTGCTGTGGATACATGTTTGTTGTGAATTCGTTTTTGTCGCCAATAGTAGTGTAACCTTAATTGAGTTTGGATTATCGTATTTGAACGACACATTATGCAGAGGAATAACTTGTAAAGATTGTTTATGTCTACTGTGATTGTTAGGTTATGTGATATCGAAAGAAGTATCGTGATTAATGATATTTACGTGCACCGTGCCTGATGTTTGCAAAAATGTTTCTATATTCCATTAAATATACATGATATATTGATTATAGCTATTTAATATTTACGCGCACGATAAATCGTTAATAACAAGACTTATTTGCAATACGTTCCGATATATGATCAATAAAAGGATGTTAATTCACATTTCATTTTATCCGCGTGTGCTTGCAGAGGATGACGTCATGGTTTATTTAAAGCAAACGGTAAGATGATCCTGGCAATATCGTAGATATTTTTTTGGGAAGAAACTGTGTAATGAATACTTAAATCAGAGAACCGTGTAACTTTCATAAAGATAAAATATTACGAGGAGCTTAAAGCGTGTCGTCCTTTATTAAAATCTTGTTTATATTAATGAAAGATTACATATAGATATGTTCGTTCATAAAAATTTCATTATATTCAGATACTAACGGTTGTATGTTTATCTATAGATGGTTTATTTTTTCAGTTCCGTATATCGCGTTAAATTATTGTTACATTATGCGATATGATTATACAGAAAAATAATATATAACTATAGATTTGTATATTAGTGCAACGAACAAAATTCAGTATAGTTTTTTATTGCTAAGAACGATCATTAGTTTTTTATTAACTAATCCAATCAATCTTGTTTCCCTATTTCCCTATAATTGTAATTTTTTTTAGTGATTTAAGGTTAGGTTTTCTGTCAAAATATTATTAAACTGACAAAATATTACTAGTACTGTCGATCCCACTATTAATAGGTGAAATATGTAACTGAAACAGAAAGATGAAAGAACAATAGAAGTTAATTAATTATAGATAAAAAATGGGACAATTTTATGTGATTCAAAAGCTTTTTGGCGCCACGAATGTGATAAAAAGTAATCATAAATATCAATTACTAATTTCGAACTAGAAATATTTTTTTCAAAACTGTTTTTTCACATTAATTGTTGTAAATGGAATAATCAAATTTTACTATCTGAACTAATATCATTGGTAAGATTTTGCGAATGACAAGTTATTAATATTAACAAATGACCTTGTACAATGATAACAAGTTTCGTAAATAAATTTTAAAAATCGCTAATTCCGTTCTATTTAACAAAACATTATAAAATCACAAAGGAAACGTGTATAACCTATATCTTGTAATTTGTCAATTTATTAAAAATCAAAATAGTTGATAAATCATTGTGCAAAGCTGTTCCTGGATTTTGTTTTTTCAACATAATTTTCGTACGTCAAGTAGTATAATTTTTAATGTTTCAGTAAAACATATTTTTTGATGAAAGTTTAAAATTTACATATATAAAGAATATAAATACACGCGTTTACTCAGTAATGGAATAATAACATTTCCACTAAAAGCATCGTTATATTTTGCAGTGGAAACAAATAACAAGTTAATTAAAGTTACTATGAAGTTGTGAAAGTATTCTCTAATAGAGTTATAGCAATTCAACATGGAATCGGATAATTAAAAATTTCCTTTATTATATTTCGTAGAATTATTGATGATAAAACAGATATATCTTACATATACTTTAATGTCCATTCTAGTTGATTCACATTTGTGCGCTTCGTGTAACGCGGAGCCGAGCTCACTCCTCCGACCGCCGCCCGCCCGTTCGCTCCGCCGGCACATATATGCAAAGGCAACTATATACGCTGTATATACGAGAGCGAGAGCTGGGAGGGAAATATGTGCAGACACAGTATATAATGTACCCGCCCTTATGTACTACATAAGAGCTAAAGAATGATGTAACAAAGAGGCAGTTCCACGAAGTTTGCCGAGCATTCCCGAAGCGGCGGCTTCGTGCAAGTCGCATGCGTGCTTGTGTGCCATGGAAACGCACACCATGACGCTTGTCAGCTGCTACAAGTGTACGCCGCCATATGCAATCCTAGCGAGTTGCGCAAAAAATTACGTTTAAAAAAAAATAATAGAGCGTGTTTAGATCGTTCGTCTCCATTGTCGCAGATATATCAAACGTTCTTTTATTTTCTTCCCCTCGAGTCATCCTCGTTCTTCCTGTCGTAAAATACACATAAAACGCGGTGACCTTGTCTTACTGCGATTAAGGCGTTCAATTGTATCCGCACAGACGGTATATTTCACCGTGTTACGTAATGTTTGCTCTTTTGATTTCGTAATTGAACAAAACGTAGGAAGAAATACGTTGCTATTAGGAAGAAAAAGGGGATTATATAAGGAAGATGAGAAATGTCGGGAAGGGAGAGAGAAAGACAATGCAGTTATGGCAAAGAGAATGGATAGATTCGTAGAGGGCACATCCGGTTCAACGCCATATTGTTCTTTAGTAATCTCTTCCCCCTCCATTGTCCACTGTCTCCCCTCCCCGCAAACTGTGCCACCACTTGGCATAGCAACAGCAGCAATAGAGAGCTACTATAAATAGATTGCTACGACCGACCAGTGTTGCCAAACGACTGGCCCAGCGTATACCATAGAAGAAATCGGGCCAATCAAGGCCGCGACAGCCATTTTGTAATGGCAACGTTGCACGATCATATAGATTAATGTCTGTTTTACTAAAATAACGCAATGGAAGTAAAAAAGCAATAAACACTTCTAGTTACTATGTATATAGTTACTGATTTTTGAAAATACTTTTTGTTTTTAATTTCGTATGTACAAGAGCTGAAGATATTTTACCTTGTACCTTCACAAAGATATGTATCTTTATTTGCAAGAATGTACGCTTATCGTGTTCGTACGATGCTGACAAATATAATTCCGCATATCTTTTTGTTATTATATTATGTTTCTTTAAGTATCGATCAAGCGACGTTACTTTTTCCCCCGCGTGTGTCTATGTATTAATATGTACGACTGAAAAGTGAAAAAAGAGAGACCGAGTGGGCGTGCCTGCAACGAGAACCGGCAACGTTGCAGCCGTAAATCATGATTAAAATAATAAGTATAATACATATGTAGTACATAGGAGACGGTTGGGTATATGTATGTAAGAGCTGCGCAGAGGCACAAACAGTGGCGTATGTCTGGCGACGTTCTGCGCAGCTTCAACTCCCCCACCCTTGTTATTCGACCCCCACTATCACGCAGAATCCCACGGGTAAGTTCCAGGAGTGAGGGTGGGGATGAAACGCGGGCGTTAGAGGAGGGAAGGGCACCTGAAACCGCGACTATATACCCCCGCGTGCGTTTACCAATCTTGGCACTTTGCCTGAAAGAGCATATCGACCGTGCAACGTTGTCACATCGTCTGCGCGATCTTACGCGCTGGCCCTGGCCACTCTTTGAGCGGTATGTACCTAGCTGCTGCAGCCGATCCCTGACACACGATGCGAAATCCGATCGAGGATATGGTTCACCTATTTATACGATTCAGTGACGTATCTAGCATAAAATTTCATAATTTTATGAATCTTCTGTGAATGAAGAAACGATGACACACCACACTGAAGATGAGAAGCAGTGGATCTCTGTTGATCATTGTTTCGATTTCTGACAGCTATATAGGCAGTAAAAAATTTTGAAAGTGAAACATAGTATATGTATACATAGACAAAATTTGATTAAACGTGATATTAAGGTTATGGAGGATATATGTGGCTAATACTCTTATCAAGAAATCTAATTTTGTTATATTCTTGTTAATAATATGCGCAATAATATATATGCTAAAATATTATTAAAATGCAATTTACGAAACCTGATAATAAAGGAGGAATAATAAAGATTTTTTTTATTTGAAGTATGAGTGACATGTGACAAGCATGCGTATTACCATAGCGCATAAAGATTTTTTAATCTTGTTTTTCAATTTTCTCGGTATTTAAATACTTAATTCGCTGCAGAATTTAAAAATTGAAACAATCTTATGCATGTTACTTTTAGTAATATATTTATTTATATCACAACAAATTATGCCTAAATCTACCTAAATATCTAATTAGAGCAACAAAAAGAAAAAAAAAAAAGAAAAAAAAAAAAGAAGAAACGTACTTAAATCATTTCTTCCAACTTTGAAACTTTATCATCTTTGCAGCAGAAAGTTAAATACATCCTTCACTTGTCACTGATCGGCTTCGACTAAAGACTGCTGCCAAGCAACGGTCTCTTATATAGGTTTGTGTATCGAACATCAAAATATAGCAATTAGTATAAACAGAACCTCTGCCTTCTATCTTACAAAGTATTTACTTCCTGCAAAATAATGAATATTCTTTCGTATCGAAATAATTGTTATAATCAAGCGAAATTTAAGAATCCGTTGCGATAATGTTAATTTTTAAATTATTTGTATTTAATATTAATTTATTTAAATTGGCGGCGCATGCGCAACACGTATATCTGGAAGTGAATTTTATGTAATTGATAATATTGAGTGCGACGGCTAGATGGCGGTAGCTATCGGGGAGACTAGTGATCTCTTTTTATCCAAAACAGCAAGAACCTTTGTATACAGTAGATAATTTTAATACAAATTCTCAATTGATTGCACAGTGATATAAATAATATCATGACAGATTACTTTAGCTTTTGAACCTACTGTTTTTCAAGATTATCATCATTTAAAGTGACATTTCAAGTGACATAAATATATTCGATAAAATTCACAGTGTCCTGCAATTTTATATGTCACAGGGGAAAATAAAATAAAAGCTTACTGACGTGTTAACAAAGAATGAAAAGAATCGATTCACTCGATAAAATTCATTAGTATCGAACGCTTTTATGTTTACGTGTATAGTAAGTTGTCATTTAAAAATATCGCGGCTAGGTAAAATTGGGTTATCTGGGGGAATTATCGATGGAAATTAAGGAGTGCGACCGAAACGTCAGATTCCTAAAAATGGAAAGTTGAAGACAACGGGTGCTTGATACTGGTCTCGCGGAGGTACGATACTAACGTGTACAGTCAGCATGGAAAACTAAGCGTCGTGTCGTGCTCTGCTCCGTAAGGATTGGCGGTCGGCTAGACCGCGGAATGCGTAGTGCCCCGTGCAGCTGCAGGCAGACAGCTCAATGCTACGGCATGGCTTGCTGGACGGACTGAAATCGGAGATTTACAGAGGCGAAGTAAAATCAAGTCCGCGTAAAATGGCGCTATCCTCGGCCGAGAGCACCTTAATCAACGGCGAGGCTTCGCCGGGGTCCAGAGGTACGCCCGTGTTACGAACGGCACGTACATCGCCAGTGTGAACGATACCACCGTGTATCTACGTACGTTTTCTCTATTCACGGAAATCTCTCGAGAGTCAAATCGAAAACTCTTTCGCGCCACCTGCTATAATAATTGCGACTGGCAAGTGAAAACGTCGTCGTCGTCGTCGTTGTCGAGGGAAAGCGTGAAAACTTGGAGCTGCCGAGAGAGTCGAAACACAGTGGAGGAGGATAGAACTTTTTCCTCTGTCCCCGAGAGTTGAGTCTGAGCCTGTGTTTCGCACATCTCGTCGTGTAACATGGTCGTGTGTCGTCCCATCGACAGTGCACATCGGTAGACGCAGCGCGTATAACCTCTCTGCTGACTCGCCACCCGTTCAACCGATATGTGATTCTGATTTGACTGGAAAGCATCGTTGATCGCCGAGGATGAGGAACGATATCACAGACATGCATACGGTGAACGCTGATAGCAGCACGGACGCCATATGGCTCGAGAAAAGAAGGAGCCCGTTGCAGACGGCGCCCGATCAAGTGTCACTCAGTACGTTTTCAAATGCATCTTTCTCATCGCACGAAAGTTCGATAGATGTGTATTGCGTCTTTGCGAATATTTAGCGCGGTGAATTTTCTACGTATCTTAATGCACACGTGCGCGCACACTCTCGGTTAGTCCATTGTTTTCGTCTGATAATCGATGTCGGCCGAAAAGAGCGCCAGAGAGTATTTTTTTTCTCCGTTCGATTTCGAAGAAGAGGAGCATCTCGGTCTTTCGCAGACGACAATCCACGATCGTTTCGACGCAAGTGACGGCGGATTCAAATCGATTAAACAACCAACGATCAATTAACAGATGTCACGTGTACAGTGTTTTGAAGTACCTGACGTTTTACAAAACTGCGTGTGCGCAACTATAGGTTCAAAATTTTGTGGATTCTTTTCGCGGATACGTTCTAGTCAGGCGTGTTTCAGAGAATCTTGCAATTTTGAGTATTATCAATTTTGTGTACGCACATGAATCATGCAATTTACTGATAACGATCTTCTGCTGTGTTATTACGTTCTTTTTCTTTCTTTTTTTTTGTGTGTTTTTGTCTAGAAGATCGTAATTTTCTTGTGTAACACGAGTAGATAATCATCGATGTTTATAATTCTAATTGAATATTCAACGATTTAGCGCAGAAATAAATAATTTAATCGGACAGTGCTGGCGCGCGTAGATCTTGGAACACGTGTTGTATGCTGTATATATATATCTTCACGTAAATGACAGTGTCGAATTTCATCTAATACAGTTTCGTTATGCAAATGAACCTTATGACCTTCACGACGAATGCAATTGGCAATTATAATGAGTCATCGTTCCCAAAATAAATAAGAGTTAATTGCTCGGATAATTCGTTAGCTGTAATTGTGCGTTGACTTTCCCGCACGCGATAAGTGTACTTTCCCGCGCTCTTCTCTATCGGTGGTCGCCTGTATTTTTCATACACTTAATCACTTTTCAAACAATTAAAAAATAACGAACGTCTTGATTCAGAGAAATTTTTTAGCCTGTTGAAACATGAAATGAAATGAAATGAAATTTATCATTATTTAATTAACTGGAATTTTATAATATTGATTATTCTTAACAAAACTAAGTCGTTGTCAATGTAAATAATATTGTACGTATAGGATTAAATAGCAAACAATTGTGAAGCGATCAGTGATTACAAGTATAAAAGTGCAGATGATCGTGACTGTTTGAAAAAAGTTGTACATTCTCTGTCTCACAGTTGTCATACATATAAATATTATAAGAGCGTGTTTTCTATTTTTCCAGCTTTTGATAAAGTCGTTGTCAAACAAGAACTTCCCGATGAGGCGGAGATCCGAGAACTGGCTGCCAAAATGGTGGAAGCAAACAAGGCGAAAATGATCACGGGGGTACCATCGCCGCAACAGAGGCCTCCGCAGTGTCTGCTTCCGCAGTCAACACTTCCTGGTATTCTGGGATACTTGAACAAACGGCCAGCAGATTCGTCAACCACCTCGGTGTCAACGAAACCTCCTTCGGCCGAAGGCAAAGTACCGCCGGATGACGAGAGCCAACGAGGCCGATTTGGATGGACCAGCTTCGACGATTGTCACATACCTTATATATTTCGTTCCGGCGAGAAGTACTGCGCTGTACGAATTTTAGAGTCTAAGTTGCTGAATAAGTACCTGAGTTACCTGCACTCGGATATCTACAGTTGTACGTGCATAAGAAGTTACTACATAACTGAGGCGGAGAGCAAGCTGTTCACCGACATAAACGTGAAGCACTGCGAGAATCAGTTCGGACGGGAGCCATTCACGTGCAAAGACTTAGTGGTCCGGCTATCGGACGCGAAGGAGTTTTATACGTTTCTGGACGTGTGTTACACGAAATTAACGGCCGGCACGAACCCGAACGTGTCCAATGGACACAGGGCTGACAAATGCGGGTTCATTCGGATAAACAATGAGTCTGTGGTACCTTACACGGTGAAGGACGGCCTTCAATACGTACCTTTGTTTTACTTCGAGGGCGAGACCGAGAATCTCAAGTTAAAAGCGGAGAAGCTCGAAGGCTGGGACTTGTCGTATCTAAAATTTTGTTGCAAAGTACAGGGTATTCGTAACGAACTGTTCGCCAGTGAGACATGTTCAGTGATTAGTTTGAATGACATTAAAAGTTATTTCCCCCCTGGCACGGGATTCGAAGATTACTGGCCGACGAAAGTGATGGACTCTCAATTGTTAGTGAATAGCAAAGGTGGTGGCAGCGGTGGCGGTTGGACCAAACAACCACCGACGCCACCGGCGATCAAACAAGTTCCCGTGCAAAATAACGCGAGTAAAGCGAATGTCAACTCACGTGCTGCTCCTATGCATAACATGCTACCACGTGGATCCGTTGCGAATACGTCGCAAGTGCAGCAACGAGTCAGCCAACCGAGACCCGTTTCGACCACTCATCCTGCACATTCGTCACCGACAGCACTGTCCTCAGGCAGGTCGAATATTGTCACACAACCAATGTTGAACACGGTACAAAGTGTTAATGGCTGGACGGGGCTTGTCGGTGGTCAACCCACCTTCCAAACGGCGCTTGTATCTCAACCTAGTTCTATTATACGAATGCCCTCATCCCTAAACATGCACAATGTAAGTCAACGATATCTCTGTTTTTCTTTTTGTAACATATTTCAACGTAAAATGTTCAATTGTTAAAGGATATCTATATATATATAATAATATATTTTTGTTAAAATTTTGTGACAACTTTGGAATATGTATTTATATCTTTCTTTGAAGAACATTTCTTTATTTTTTCATAGATATTTTTGTAAAGAAAGTGAAATTTAATCCATTAAGAGCCAGTGTTGTATCGATGCAGCATTTTCTTTGTCAGTGTTTAAATTCATTTCTCCCATGAAATTTTATTTTCTTTATTTATTTACCTTGTTATGAAAGAGAATTCCAAGGATCTTCTTCTTTCATCTAAAGTACAATTTAAAATTGGAATATTGTATGATGTACATATTAATATTATGATAAATTAATTTGGTTTTTAATATTTGATTTATCACACAACATTTATGGCTACAAAAGTTATTTATATTTGCACATCATTGTATGTGCACATACTAGTTTCCATGTGATTACAATAATTTGATATTGTAAAAGTAAAGTATAAAACTTGATAAAAAGATGTAAATACTCTTTGCAGTCATATTGTTACTGACAAATTATATTGAAACAACATAATAACAAATTTTTCATCAATAATAGTATGAGATTTCTTATTGTAGCAAATATCTACACCACCAAAAACTTATTCGCAACAATCTAGTAGAAGTAGAGGGGGTGGAGGTAGTGCAGCAGCTCAATATCCTGGAGTTTATCCAGTTACAACTATGCAGAATGTTGCTCAGGCCCAACCACCCCCTCTTGTCAGAGCAACGGTTCACTCCAGTCAACCTAATCTTGGGTAAGCAACAAAGAATCTTTTCAAAAGCTTTGTTTCTCAATATATATCTATGTTTTTTCAAATGAAGCTTTAGAATATTCAGGGCAATATTTTCATTTTTAATGTTAAGCATTTCCTCTTCTTGTCCTCACGGCATTATCAATATTTTGTGCTTGCTTTCAATTTAGTGACTAGAAAACAGTAAATTATATATTAGATGTGAGTTTTTAGTGTTAAAGAGCACGCTATAAAATATTTTATTTAAATTTGTTTGTTTATATATAACAAATTATATACGTACATTAAATATTATTTCCTTTTTAATGATTAATTACAATTTATTTTTCTTGATGTATTATCCAAACTCAAGGTGAAATTAAATACTAATTCAATACAACCTTGTTCATTTGGTAGTCATGTTAGTGTAAAATAAGTCATTGTATTTATCACTCACATTGTATATAGTTTATCAATGCATATTAAAAATTTAAAATAGCTTTATTTGAAAAGTGATCTTAATATGATGTATATTAGAATACATTAAGCATGCAGTGTCAAATTTTAGGGAACCACTTATTTATTTGGAGTATATATATTATCTGCAAAAATATTATTATTTATTATGTGGAAAACCTGCACTATAGCTTTTTGCATTTGTACATACAACGTATGATTTTTTTGTATAGTTATCCAACCTATGGGAAGGATGACTGGTGAGTCCCTGTAAAATGTACTATAGTCATGATTACTACACAAAAGTAAGATAGCATGCACAAGAACATTATAATTAACAAATTTTTGATTTATATAAATCTGCAGTAACTATATATTGCCTGTGTTGCCTCTTCAAACAGTACTTATATTCTATTTCTAATGTTTTTATTTCTTTTATTTACTAAACACATATATCTGCTTTATATTTTCTTGGGTATACTTTCATTCTTATTTTTCATGAAGTAGATTATTATCAATCCTTTTTTGTAGAAATTCTATAAAATGAGATATTGATAATCATATAAAAAATATGAATAAATCTCATTGATTATTATCATTTATATCAATTTTCAATTTTTGTTCTTTCTCTCTTTTGTTCATTATTTTATTACATAATAACGTAATATAATATAATAGTTTTAGATCTTTATTATCTTTTTGTTTAAAATATTAACTGATGAAATATTAAAATTTGTATGAGATACAAAATATGTTTGCTATTTATGCACAAACACAGTGGATCGATATATACATTTTGTAGGGAATCTAATAATTAATATCTCATGTATATATTTCTCTATTTATATTCTTTTAAACTATACTTTCAAGTTTTTCAAACTATTTAACAATGTGTAGATTTTCTGTACAATATTGTATCTTATATAAACATTTTACAATTTTATTAAGTACTGTAGTTCATGTAAATTATAGTTGAACATATATGTATTTTTTAAATTTATGTTTCTTAAGATTAAACATGAAATTTTTCCATTTTAGGGTCACATCAACATATACTACACCTTCGTTGGGTATACCAAATGCTGTTACAGCAAGTACATACCCTCAAATGCTTGGTTTAAGCGAACAAGTACAGGCTCTGATGCCATCGCCTACTTCGGTATCTACACTGTTACATCCACAAAGGCATACACCATCCGTACATAATACGTCTCATGCGAAATACCCACCACCATTAATACCAGTTAATGGTAGTAACAACAGTTCCAGGTATGAATGATCATTAATTTTATTATATCAAATTACTATGTTATTATATTTAAATTTTTAATAAAAGTTATACATATTTATACACACACAAAGTAATTTTATTATTATATTGAAGTATTTATTCCTAGGGATTCAAGGGGTAGAAAACCGTTGATCCCAATATCAGAAACACATATATCAACCTGTCAAGTTCAACCTTACCAAATTCAAAAAGCGCTCGTTGAAGACAAAATGGTACCTTGCATTAATTTCAAGCCGTATATATATTCTGAATTGCTGATGACACTCCCTGACTTTGTCGCTCAGTATTTTCCTTCTTGCGACATTAATAGCTGTCGGCAAGTCCTCACAGACGTCTTGCACATAGACTTGTATCAAGGAAATGGGTAAGAGAATAATTAGTAATAGATAATAGATAAGGAAACACTGATTTTTTATATTATGGATTTTACTTTGTAGGCTACAAATGAAAATGTTAAAGGATGCAGGGAAGTGTTCATCATTGAATGAGGAACTACCATTGATACAAGTAAAAAGTATAATGAAATACATGCCCCAATTGAAATATATGTTTAATAGAGGTAGTGAGATGGTAATGCCTGCACCTGCACATTCCTCTGAGGAACACCCTGCCAAAAAGCGTCAACGCACCAGCTAGGACTGGCTACAGCCTTACTGGCCTAATTACGATTACTATCATTCGGCAATTTAAAAAAAATGCCGTTTACTTTGACTCATGTGTAAGAAATCAGCATTATTACATGCTCTGAGAATATGTAAACCGGAACTAATCTGTATTGACATGTGCCAGAAAGAGTGCACACAATTGAAGATTACCTTTTATAATACAAGGGATCTGTGACATACTGTGAGCTACTTCTTTCTCCAAAGTGTATCGACAAGAGTACCCTTGTAAATAAAACTGAGGTGTATAAAACTAGTGTTGCACAGTTGACAGTTAGATATGCTTTTATATATTAAGATTATTAATACTTTTCTTTAAGATTTTCCGTTTACAACTAGAGGTTGTCGTACAAACAACGTAGAC
>CAJDYZ010010697.1:0-15171 GCA_903986555.1 Heterotrigona itama | reverse complement strand
GTTTTATCATTATTCGCAACAGTATATCTCCGGCAGTATGCGATTAGTGACTCTACATATAGAACTTCGGAGTTTTATAAGCGTACCAAATAAGCTTTCTTCGTATTTCAATCGTATTATTTTTTTTATTGAATATAAATTCATTGAAGGATAAGTGAGCTATACCACGGAAAGCAACAGATAAATCTGGATGTCATCTATCTTGATAACGTTCAGTCACAGTACACATTATTCAATTTTTGCATGTCAAATAATGTACTTGAAAGTTTGATAATATGATGAAAGAATTATAAATTATTTAAAAGGATCATCGATAAAAGATTTTAACAATTATTATTCACTTTAACAATTCAATATGAATTTTATGCATTATGATATGTAAAATCATATAGATCGCAGCCAATGTTAAGTAAAATACCGTTTTCTTAAATTCAAACTCCATGAATAATGATATACAGTAATGATTTGTTTACAAAAATATATTTCAGTAACTTGAAGTTACAATGTAATACAATCTAAACAGAATATTGCTCATTCCGTAAGTATGCAGGTATCAGAGTTCTACTCTTTCAACTACTTATTATCAGTTTCGTATCGAGTTTCGACTGTGATGAAATTGGAATCAATGACAATAATGTAACATTCGATTCCAGAAAATTTCATCACTCAGAAGGAATTTTATTAATCTCATTGACATTTAGTAATAATTTAGTGATAATAATAATAATCCAAGAAGCAATATTTTTAATGAATTTTATTTATTATTAATTCTATTCTATCATTCATCTGATCTTTTTTTATCTAGACTGATACTAAAATTTAGTAAATCCATTCTTTTGCTAGTAAATCATTCATCACATTCATGGTAAAACTAAAAATATACATAAAATAAGACATTCTTTTATAAAATTAAATAAATAATCGTAGAAATAGATAACAGTGCAAATTAATATATTAATGTATTAATTCATTGTTGATATTAAGTATTACCTACAATAATAGGCAAAATTAATATTCTATCTCATGATATGCTATTAATTAAAACAAATTAGTTTTCATATAGAACATAAATTGGTTTCACTAATCATGTAAAATACAAATATTTTAATAAATATACCTATGCGGTTTTATACTGGATTGGAATTCATACGTATATAAAAATTTTAATATATTTTATTTAAACGTAATTGAAACAAGATGCTATTAGTGTTGGCAAATTTATCTGAATATTTTTTTAATCATTCACACCTATTATCGAGAATAATAATTTCTATATCTTATAAATATCTCGGTCAATATCTGTCACCAAAAATATTGTTTCTATATCTTATCTAAAATCATGTATCAGCTACAGATACACTAATATTATTAGATGTATAATTTACACCGTTCTCACCATTTAATATACTAGAACTTCGTTTATATAAACTCGTTAGGAAACAAATAATTTATTACAATTAGAATTGAAATGTTACGAATCCATTGATTCTCCCCTCTATTAATGATTTTTCATTCATATAATAGAAATTCAGAATTCAAATAGGTGAATTGAAGTAGAAAGAGTTCATTTAATCAGATACTGACTAAAATTTATTTTAAACAAATAAAGTTCATATAAATGGAGTTCTATCCAAGATCTGTAACTAATTCTACTCGTATAACTAACAAAGCATAATCTCCAATCCGGAAATTTATAATATTCACGTTACATATGTATTTTCAAAGTTGTCTTGAATTATTTATCAAATTCTTGTATTTCTTCAGAAAAGAAAAGAAAAATTATATTAAAGAAAGTTTTAATAAAAATCAGTTATATCTTATAATCCTTTTCTTTTGTCTTATCTTTTTTCATCCACTGCGTATAATAAAAGACAAAATTATCTCATATGTACGTTCGTTATTTAACATAACGTATGATGTAATAGGATTCCAGAAATTATTCGATTGTTGAAGCACAAAGTATCATGCAATTTCATAATTATTTAAAATATCGCACGTGAAGAAACAGTTTGCGAATTAATTGAAAAATTGCATCCGAACATTCTACAGAATGAATTTCGACAGGAGAAAAAAAATTGCACGTTCTCCTACAGAATATATAAAAAAAAAAAATACATTTTATAATTTTCTGAATTTCTAAATTGCGGTAAGTGAAATAAATAACCTGAGATATGATGTTATGCATAACAATACTGTGTTTGTCATACATTTCCCACTTTCTTTGCATACTATGTTGCAATGTTTCGTTATTTTCTCTTTGGCATCAGCGATATTTCAAGGAAAACATCAGGACATTTCAGACGAGATGGGTTGGTACGTATTTTTTAATGTATTTTCATTTCTGACTTTTATACATTTTCTTCGTTTTTCTAATGAATCACGAAATGTCTTATACTGTTTCATCTGCAAATAGTATTTACTCTCTTACAATTAGCAAACGCATTATGCCACATTACGAGAGAATTATAAAAAAAAAGAACATTTTTTAAGGATTTGATTCATGCGATCCATATGTGGTGGTTATAATACAATGGTTGTGCCAAACTTAAACGACTAAACTTCGAGAGCTTAATCTACAAGCAAAACGAACAAAAAAAAAATATATATATTATAATAAAATTTGTTATAATATATTATAATAAAATTCGCCAACAAACGGAAAAAAGAGAATACAAACAGATATTCTATGCATGATATAAGTAATGACACGTTTTTCAATACTGCACACAGAAATTCAATGTACTATTACATCAGTGTAAGTTACATTACAGTAGCAGTCATTAACTACATAATTTTTACCATATGGTAACAATTTCGTTGTTAAAAATTTTAATTCTTTGTTTCAAACTTTATTTCCTTATGCTCTTATCGATGAATAATAGAATTATGAAGTTCTTTTGAAAGTTTTCACTGATTGTGAATTTCAATAAAACTATTTTCCGTATGTAAAAATCGAATCAAATAATAAAGAAAAATAAATTATTAAATCGCTTTCATACATACAATATTTGTTTAAATCTCTGCAAAAAGCTGACGAATTTTTATATAACATTTTTTTTCACACCCTGTATATGCAGTAATTAGAATACTATTTTTTAAATTTTTTGGAATTATTTACATATATGGTGTTCACTTATTCGTCGCAAAGCACTGATTTCTTATTCAATCAAACAGTATTACACGTATTTGTACCATTTGTACTATTTGTACTATTTTTTTTCTTCTTTTTTTATACAGTTTTTCATGTAAAGTCGAAGATGACTACTAGTTATTCAAAAACATCAATTTTCCTTTATGTAATATACACTGACCCAAGAAAGTATTTAAAACATAATACTTACAATGGAAATGGACATAGAATCTCCAGGATAATAGATATTTTTTAAATTTCTATGATACATGAGATACTTATGAGGATTATGTATATTAATTTCATTAAAATCGAACAACTGAGAGATGCAATGAATTCTGAGGGAGAATGATTTTAAACACAAAATCATAGATCACAAAAGTATTAAAAATTATAATATATGAGAATCTTTCATATTAATTACAACTTGACTGAAGAACGTAAACGTAAAGATTACTCACTTCATATGCAATTAGTCTGCTACAAAGACAATGTAGTATTTCTGTTACAATTATATTCTTCTGAAATCAAGTGCTCATAAAATGAATCACAGAGTTGAAAATAAAAAGAGTAGAAAGAGAATTGATAAGAAAAGTATAAAAGTATAAAGGTATAAAGAAAGAGAATTGATAACAAAAGTATAAAAGTATAAAGGTACAAGGGAAATCTGTAAAGAGTATTTTGAAACTTATAAACAGAAACATACAATTCATTATATCCTTAGAATATATAAAAATAAAGAAAATATTGCGAATAAACCTTTACTGGACAACCAAATTAACGGAGAAAGAAGAAAAGACTAATTCGTCATATTCAAAAAAGGACTGTAATTATTGTACTTCTGAGCAACAACTGGCGTTAATGATAGCAACACAGTTTAACAAAGAACTGCATTATCTCAGTAGATTATTGAGTGAAACACGGTTTAAATGTACGAGTTCCAAGGAAAAAATCATTCACTAATAAAAAGAATAAAATCTTACGTTTAAAATACTTCAAATAATTATCAAATATAACTTATTAACAAAGATAATTCTTTTTAGAGTACAGTATTGTTCTCCGATGAATGTAAATTTGATGTTTTTGATAGTGATGTAAAACTGTATAGAGGAAAGATATGGGATTGAATTCAAAAAATCGACGGCTACAGTAAAGTATGGTAAAGGATCATAGTATAAAACTGCATGAAAGCAGGTAGAATGGGAAATCTTTTTATTGATGAATTTTGGGAATGGGGATTTTTATTGATGGGATTTTAGATAAGATGAAATATTTGAAAATTTTGAAAGAAAATTTGAAGGAAAGGATGGATAAACTAAATTTGCTAGAAAACGATTTCAACCATTCAAAGCGTACGACTAAAATTGTTAAAAAAATGGTTACATTACAACACTTCATATATCGCATCTCACTACAATCCTAACCTCACTCACGTGCCACAGAACATTTTTGGGACGAGGTGGACAGAAGAGTTACAAAAGTTACGTCGAAAGACGAATTAAAGCAAAAAGATTTGTGAAATATGGAAATCTATTGATGTAAATATTACTTCAAAGTTAGTATTTTCCATGGAAAATCATTTTCGAGAAGCGACAAACGCGAAAGGTGGATCGATTTCTTACTGAAAATTCCAAAAATATTTTTATAATGTAATCATTGTGAATACTCTTGTGATGAAATTGTATTGTAAATACAACATAAAATAAATAAATAATATAAATAAAATCATATGTTTCAGATGCATATTGTTAAATTCTAATGAAATTAATAGAAATTTAAAAATATCTCAGAAATTCGGTGTCCATTTCCATTGTAAGTATATCACGTTTTAAATACTTTTTTGAGCCAGTGATTAGACTATTCGACTATTCAATAATAATCGATCTTCTCACAATATCGAACTTTCATAAACGATAACATAATTACTTTCCTGAATGCTTCTTACAGCCGCTGCATGTTAATAATCGGTTGTATTTTACAATTTTCATCATTACCATATTGATTATCTACATTAGTAAAATGTAAATATTTTTGAACATTCATGAATTTCTTTCCGATCATAATTTCGATACATCGTTATTTCAGAAAGCCATTCATCGAGACCATTAATTTTACATACTCTATTGAAAGTCTTCCTGTCACGCACGTAGATCTATCAATAATTCCTTCTATCACGTCTAGAATTAGCTAAATTCGAGTATACTAGATGAAATTTTTAAATTCAATTTTCTCGAAAACTTCTCGAAGGCTTTAATTAAAATTTTATTCTTTCTTTTTGATTCATTTCTTTTTTACATAGAATCAGTTTCTACTTGGTTGTACATCTTGTTACGAACATTCGGACATTAAATATTAAAACAATTTTGCAAAAAGAAATCGTATAATAATAAACTTAAGCTCATTTTAAAGCTTAAAGCCCCTACTCTCAAAATGTATTAATCATTTTATTCGAAAATGTTTTTAGAAACGGGTGAGTAAGTAAAGATACTTTCCTCCATGAAAATGTTATAAATTGTCATAATATACGATTTCATAAAATTGTAACAGTTTCCATATTTAGTATTCAAATATTTAAATGTCCAAGTATTAATGGGATTTACTGTAAATACGTAAATACTTTGAATTTCCTTCTCAATGAACATTTATGAACTAATTAATCACAATAATTGATTATAAATGTATATTGGCTCGGAATTTTATTACGAAATATAACATTAAAACTAATTTTCATTTTTAATGCATATCATTATAGTCAGCTAAAGCTCGGTTATATCATTATCTTACAATCTATTGCAAATAACCAAGTTAAACAATTTTCTTCCCACAAGAACAAAATTTATAAATTAACTATAAAAAATATACAATAATTACAAGAAATTGAAAATTAGAAATTACTTGTATTTTATTGAATAACAACTCGCATATCGATTATTATTATGAATAATACGGATAATCTATGTTACCCACATATGATAATCTATGTTACCCACATAATTTTTATTTCATCAATTTTTAGTTAAAATAAACTACTACGTAAAAAACTGATCTGCACAGATGCTATTTTGTTGTTCAACATTTAATTATTCAATGTTTCATGTTGACACGTTGACTGCCAAAGCAATTTTGAGTTTCACTTGGATTTTAAAAAATTTATTATTATATATAAATTTATTATATAAAATTAT
Organism: Heterotrigona itama; assembly: GCA_903986555.1. Lineage (NCBI taxonomy): Eukaryota > Metazoa > Arthropoda > Insecta > Hymenoptera > Apidae > Heterotrigona > Heterotrigona itama. Next base: position 8,856 of record CAJDYZ010010697.1, on the reverse strand, counting down.
ATTATTATTATAAATTTATTATATAAAAATTATTAATATTTAAAAAAAGAGATTGTCATTCATCAAATAGCAATGCAGAGATCAATGTTAAAAAATAGTGCAAACAGCTGAAAAAATTTAATATGTTAATTCCTTCCTAAAAATTAAAGTGTGTGTGTGTATATATATACACATGTATACATACAGACGACAGAATTATATATGTGGACAGACTATGGCCGACGAGGAAATATGAATGCAGTTTGAAGATATTAGCATTAGTGTCATATCTTTAAATTTCATTTATTATGTACCCTCATAGATTTAATGAAAAATTGAAAATAATATTTACATTTTTGCACAAATAAGTAGTATTAAATAAAGGAAAACATTAGCACTATAATTAAAACAGAGCAAAATTAACGATCTTCAATCAGATATTCTGATAAACAGATGTTCCGTTCAAATAATCAGTTCGGTTAATTAGTTTTTGAAACTGATGTACTTAGAGTCGCAAATTTTACTAATATAGCATATGATTATTCTTACACTGAAATGTTAGTTGAAATCTAAAGGAATGAAACATACAAAACAGAATTGATAAAATCTCTAAAAAATATTCAATAATGCTATATCACTCAATTCATTGATAACACATCATGTTGTTCTCGACAGACTGTGAATTGATTGAAATCAAGATTAAAGAATTATCATACATATCCTTTGTTTACCTCAATTACAAAGCTTGCTTAATAAACAACTATCAGCAACAGCAAAATGTGTTTACAAGGAACTAAAACAAATCAAACAATTAAAATTGAAGATTATAGTTCATTTATTACAAATTTAAAACATCCAAATCACTAGTGGAGGAAGTAACTATACTAATTTATCAACAACCTACTAATAAAATAACTTTCCAATTGTTTATTTATTTTACTCATTAATAACCATAATCAACAACCTACTAATAAAATAACTTTCCAATTGTTTATTTATTTTATTCATTAATAATCATAATCTAAAGATATATGAATTGTTTTCAATATATAAGTAATAATAGAAGTATACCCGAACAAGTCTGCAGTATCCACATATATTCCTAACAATTACCAACTAAATAAATCAGGACTAAATTACTTAATTTATCAAAATCCTTCATATTTACACAGCTATAATATTCTTTGGAACTCTGACTCAGGTAAGAAAGTTGAAAAAAGTTATTCTAACCTATAAAATAATCTTAATGAAACTTTCAGTAGTCTATCTACGTAGTGCAAATACCTACAAATGCGAATGTATTTATATTAGTAAACGAATTATTTAAAATTAAAGGATTAACAAATGTAAGAATATCTCAAGAATAAGAATAGCTCAATGGAATTCCAAATAGAAGTGCAAATATATCTTCTTATGGTGTAATATTCATTAAAAGTTTTCAATATCATATGAAAAAATGTAGTGTTCCTGGAATCATAGAATGGAAAAAATAATTAATCATAGACTTTGCTAGATATTTGAATCTAACAACATATCATCCATATTTCCATATCATTTTATTTTATCATAAATTAGTTGATAAATATAAAACTTACATGTGATGGCCACCTAAATAAATTTCAATAATATTAATATCAATGACTAAAATTTAGCCTTTCACCGAGATATTCATTAAAAACATATAAACAAAATGTATAACAACTTATTCAATCCTAAAATTGTATAAAATAGTGCTTTTGTCACAAATGTCAATTTTTAATTTCAATAAATGAAATACCATATTTTCAGTATTTGCACTATTCGAAGCTAATTTGTAGATACTGCAACTATATAGGTATCTAATCCAAAAATCAAAATAGACGATACATGCTCTAAATTTGTGCCATTGGATTTTATTATATAAAATCTCATACACACATTACAAAACTTAGAAACGAATGTGATTTAAAATACTAAAAATAATAGCTACCATGAACAACAAATAAATAAACAAGTACTCACACATAATGTAACAATATATTTCAAATATATTAGTAAATTACCTAACAACATGCATAACATAAAAACGTTTGAAGTTAATAATAAAATACAATTATATGATACTATGATTTCTCACAGTGTAACCGATATGGTAACACTGCTTCTGCGAATCCACTCTTGTTGCCTAAGGTAATAATAACGAGGAAAATCCAAACCGAATGGAGGTTCGCAGATTTATCACACGCCTACGTTGCAAACGAACCGGTTCTTCGTATACATCTACTTCCTATCTATTCAATAGTTCGTTTCAATCGGATCGACGGCGAATTTTACCAGCGCTCTCTAATCTGATCAGAGAAACAGGGCTTTGAAAGTAGTTTCTTCGAGAATGGCACAATGAATAGCTACACGTAAATTTAATTCGATATAAATATTTAAATTATTTATATCGAATAAATTACTAGACTTTTTCAGTAAGAATTACTGAAACGTATCATTAATTTTATTATCAAGGTAAATAACTTTTTCTTAGTATTCTGTTGAAATTAAATTCATACTGAATAAAATTTCGCGTTTGTATAAAAAAAAATTCGTTTTACGTGCACCAATATTCAATGTTTAATATTTTGTTTACTTTTCATCGTCTAAGAAATGTACGGTACTTTATAGCATTGTAATAATTCTGTATTTTTACAAGTATTTGATACTATTTAATTAACATTATTACAACATAACTTCCTTTTATAAGTTTGTAGAGACAAAGGACAAGAAATGCAAGTGACGCGTCTTTATGAATCTCACATATTATGGTTCTTGTACGTTGACTAGGCAATCTAATCTACTATTTGTTAGGACTTTGTATTTTTATTCACAAAACCACAATTGTTATAGAACTAAAATTAATCGCACTTACTTTTCTTTTGAAACTAGAACCACGTTGGAAATTATTTACAACTTATCATCATACTATATGTATAGTAATTATATCGTATCACATAAATTTTTTTGTTTATAGCTTTCACAAATTTAGATAATTTAGATAATGCCATATACATAATATATCCTTCGCGTGTGATATAAAAATATAGTAGACATAGTGAAAAAAATTTGTAAAGGTAAAAAAAGCAATTTCAACGAACACACGCGCGAGTGTTTTATATGCAGTGCACAATACGTACGTATACAAATGTATGCGTATGTAGAGAAGCACAGCGTGGGAAGGCATGGGAAAATTGTATAGAAGGACCAGGGTTCACAGCTGGAGGGGAAACTACAGACAGAAGGGAACGTCGACTCGTTGGACGCTCCGTTGAAGCGCAGAGAGGCAAGCAGCGGAGGGTCTTTCACGATGAGTGGGGCACCGCACAGCGAAGGGAGAGCCAGGGAGGCAAATAGTGAGGCGGCGAGCCAGACCTGTGCTGCCTCCAGCGCTTGAGGGTTAAGGCCCGTTACGCAACGTAATAACCCACTGAATGTTTTTTAAAAAACATCGTGCAGGCACAAACTAGTCAGAAACTCGGCACAAACTTGTTATAAATTCTACCAGGATTAAAAAAAATTAATGCACAACTTCCATGCTTTTATTGTCTTTTCTTTGTTATATAATATGTTAATTATATAATATGTTATTATCTACCTTACATAATATGTTAATCAATTTTATTAAGCATTTATTAATTTATATATTTCTGCGAAGCATTATAATTTCAATTCATAGTACCAATAATATCATCAAAAACGTGTAGCATATATCTAAACATCAATATTGTATCTGAACAAACAGCAGCGTAATTCTTACCGTGTTGGATCGTCTTATAGACTTTATAAAATAAATTCCAACTTTCGTTACCCATTCATAGTGGGTTTTCAAATTAATAAAATACTTCAATTTCATTCTCCGATACTACGAAACGAAATCTAATCTTTGTCAATGCTTTCTGATATTCTGTGTATGCACAAGCGTATATTATATACACAACGTTGCCGAATTTCTGTCAAGCGGAGAAAAATGGCCACCGAACAGGAATAGAGAGAGAGTAAAAAGAGACGCGCACAGAGAAGAGAGAAAGAGAAAAAGAAAAGAGATGAAAGTTGGAAAAAGAAAAAGAGACAAAGGCCACTGTGTGAGAGAGAAGCGTGAAAGCCACTAATACCATGAGCAAAAGAGGGGACAAGATGAAAGGGGAGGATACTCGACCCAGTAGCGTAACTACCATGAAGCAAATATGCGTAAGAAATAGATACATATATGGGTAATGAAACTGATCAATCTACAGTTCTTGATAAAATTACAAGTACAACAATGTCAACAAGTAGACAGCGAAAATTTAAAAAAGAATAGTTCGATAGAATTGTAAAAACTGTTTTAAATTTATATTTTTTATTTAGAATTAAATTCACACACGAATAAATAAATTCTTAAATATAATGTAAGTAAAAAGTAACTATCAAGTAAAAAGTTTGAAAGGCGGTGTATTAATTATTTAGAAACATTTCAATTAAGTAAATTATCGTATCCGTATATAGAAACTATCCATATATAGTATATTAGTAATTCCTAAACATTTTGTTATATTATAATTCCACATACTTCATGATGTTACGTATTTATAAGTTTTATAATAATAAATAAAACCACGTAACGTGATAATTCAGATCGTTTGGTACTTAATGACATCAGTCTTAGTAGTTTTGTAAATAGATTTTACGTACTAATGAACGTATTATCTGGCAAAATAAAAGTGTACTGCTAAATAGAAGTTCCTGTTCATCCTGCTGCGGATATTTTTTGTGAATGCTCGAGAAGGGAATCGAGCGGCCGTATGTTTCCCTCTTCTGATTACGCCATTGGCTCGACCCAGCGAGGCAGCACGAGGCAACCGGCTGCGCTGTTGCCAAGCGGAAATCACAGACCTACGGCATTTTCTTCTTCTTCCACAAAGAGATACGTTCGCTTACCGTGTTGCCTCCAGCATCAAGTAATGCTCAGAAATAAGTATCCCGATAATTAAATTAATCTTATTTAATACCATTTATTTGATATAAACTATTAATCTTTTCTAGGAAATTAATCTTTTCTAGGAATAATTTAGGAAATTATCTTTCCTAAATTATTAATCTCGACTACCGTCAATACTGTCAAAAAATATTTTTAGACTAGACTAGTAAATCCTTCTCAAATTTAGAACATCTAGCATGTAATAGCACAAATTTCCTGTTATTAGACCTGTCTTTCAACTAAATTGAGATGGTGCAATAGAAAGATAGTAAATACTATTCGAAGATCGGCATGTGTAGAAAGTGAAATTCTAAAATGATCAGAAAATGATTTTAATACTTTCACTGTTACTACTACAATGTCGATAATTACAACAGGTTTTATAAATCAGAGAAATCGCAATAGAACTCGACTGAAATGCTATTTCTCAATATTTTTGTATTAACAAATAATGTAACATTTAAATTATTTTTGAATGTACATAACAAATGCAATGTTAAAATAATAACATTTATGTATATTGCTACTAGTAGAACAGTATATACATTGGAACAATTAAAAAATTATCAAAAATAAACAAAACATTGTCAAAAAACGGAATTTTGACATTCTTAAGAAATATTTCAAGAATAAAAAAGTTGTCGAATCATTTAAAATCAATTTTTCAATAAATACATATTACAAACTGAAAATCCTGAACAACTTGTTGTGCTAAAAATTATTAGTCTCACCATGTTTCATAAAAATTTTTAATTAAATGGAAAAATAGAAGCATATTCATAGATTTATCAAAATGATTCATACAAACATTATCCTTTTGATCAAATATGTAATTTTAATTTTTTCAAATTATACTCTTGTCTAATGAATTAAACTACTGATCAAATTTTTGAATTATCATTATTACCTACTGCTACTGACAATGAGTATAGTGCGTGCGGAATAAAATTTGGCAGCAATTAGAATTTCAGCTGCGTAGAACTAGCACCTAACTTCTTAGTATTTATCATCTGGTAAGCTAAATTTAGCGAGAATAAGATTTTACGATAAAAACAAATTCAAACGAATAAACTGACATTAGCTTATATTTAATTTGTACAAAAATTTATAGAAAAAAAGAAATAAATCAACAATTTTCAAATAATACGCCTGTATAATTTATTGATTTACTGATTAAATTGTTTTTTAAATAATATACATTATTTACAAGTAAATCGTTTTTTAATACATTAATAAATTAATACACTCGATATTTTCAATTTCACATATCGATCTTCGTAATTGAAATTAATTCACTGTAATATGCTATGAAGATCTTTTTACTAGCTACACGATACAATAAAAATATATAGTTAAAATATGTAGTTATATGAAAAAAAATATTACTGTTAGGTGAAAAAATATTTTGTATCATCACAATTCGCAAAGATATTTAGGTTGCTTCGCTTAAATGAATCAACCTGTATAATACCATTTAATTATTCTCTGAGAAATAGAAATAGAAATTTTTCTATCTCTAGCTGTTCAAAAATATATGTGTGTATGTAATTCTATCGAGTCATGTATGAAATAGACAGAACATTAACAATACAATGAATATATACTTGCTATTTTATATATAAGTTTATATACAAGTTTTTTAGATATAGGTTTATACCGTTTAAAACAATTAAATAAATTGTATTCAGTCAACAAAACGAAAATCTATAAGATTGAAAATATTGATAAAATATTACTATTGTACATAGTATATATTATGCTCGCTCTATGGTATACACGGCAATAACAAGTCGCGAAGATAAAAGTACACAAACACAAAATTAAATTATTAAGTGCACGTATTATTCCTCGCATGTTCCATGTATTGCCTTAGGATCGAAATGCGTGTCTTTTGAAAATTAAACATATTTCTATTTACTTATTTTGCGGCGATATTTGACGTAACGACCTCGACAAAAAATATCACGTAAATCGCAATTTTATAATACGTCTTCGTGACGATTTTCAACGAAAAGAATAATTTACAGCGTAGGAAAAAAAGCTCGAACGTGAACGTTTGTTCTCTGCTATAATGTCTTCAGCATATCGAAACAAGAATATCGATGGAGCAATACCACCACGGTGGCCAGTTTCGACAAATCCACATTGAAAAAAAAAAGCCAATACGAAATGGAGGTCGATAGCGTGATGTCCTCGAAGCCAATCGGCAATTTTACAATGCCGTGGCCTCTTGCATGAAAGATGTACATGGTATACTACACACTCGTGGTATATACGTGTGCTCTGTTGCCACGTCTTGATTCAGTATAGACCAACAAAATACGTTTTCCCCACGAATCCTCGGCTTTATACCGTACCACTGACTGATCTTAAGGCGACATCAGCGATATGAACATATCTCTTTAAGCAAAGCACTCCACGTTAGCTGTCGATTCTCGATATTATAATACTCAATTATTATCCGAGGTAAACTTTTAATCAATAACTACACTCGTCTACATTTTTAGCAATGCTTCAGTAAAAATAATTGATTATAAATCGTCAATATTCTATGAACATTGAATGCATTCTTTAAAACAAGACATTTCATTTGAAACATTTTGCATCTTTTTTTATAATATGAGCTAACTCTAAAAACCACATTAATCAACATTCGTAAATTGTTAAGAATACTAAGAAAAGAATAAAAACAATATTGTTACTAATATTATTTTTAAAATTTTTTATTATTGTTTTCCTATAACTTTCCATTTATTTTGTAAGCATTGAATTTCATGGATTTGTATTTCTACAACTTAGGGTTAGTTTATGATCCTAATTAATATAAAATACAATTTATAATTAATATAATATAAAATTGATTTTTGATTCGATTTTCTTGAAAATCAGACTCCATATTTCTTGTGACATGAATTGCGACATGATATTCGACCTTGTATTTAGGACTCGAAATGATTAAAAAATAAATTGTAAGTTTTATCATTCGACTTGAATAGCATTTAAAGTTACAAACTTTCAAATTTTCGGGTTCTATAAATTACATATGTCTACGTGCATATTTATTTCTTTTTGACTAAATTTTATGTACAGAAAGTTAAAAAGAAAATTTATAGATTATTAAAATTATAGAAGTCACATTATGTTTAGAAGTAATAATAAAAAATATATCTCAAACATCATTTTTCTTCGTAATCTTCTTTTTATTATTTTATCAATATAAACGTTTAAATCAGTAAAAATAATCATCTTTGTATCATCCATTTGTATTATTTTCGTCGCATATAAAACTTACGTATGGAAATATTCGCAAGAGTCTATTGTTTTTACAATTTCACGTCATCAATCGCATTTTCATTTAAAAAATTTATTTACAGAATATGACTTCTTCTATTATATGCGAAAATAGTAGTTCTGTTATGAGGTGAAACCTATTAATTATAGTTATATTATGCAGTAGAACTCGTGAAAATGATCAAATAATTAGATATAATTGTACAATTTAAGTTGTCAACGAAAGTCTTTTGTTTCTACTTTTATCATGTTAACATTACCAGATGTAAATGTTTAAAAAAAAGGAACTAAAATTTGAAATAGGTCAAGACTGTAAATGAACAAAAATCTTTTTGGCGTTATACTCATGTCAACATTAACAGATATACTTCTTGGCTTCAAAAGAAGCTATGCCAGCTGAAACCTGCCTTTAGTTCCCTCTCCCTATTCCAAGAAAGACAGGTAGTAGAAGAGTGGACTTTCAAACATAGTACAGAAAGATAAAAAGACCCATAACTAACTTAAGAAAAAAAAATCTTGCTTCCAAAAAAATACAATTTTCTTCAACTAAGTTTTTCTTGTGTATTTGATTACGTGTTATTTATCAAGGATAAAGTTATTTATTGTTT
>CAJDYZ010010696.1:128616-149802 GCA_903986555.1 Heterotrigona itama | reverse complement strand
GATTCCCCCCCCCCCCCCCCCCCCCAAGTCAGAAGATATTAGAATCATGAACAACATCTGAAAGACTATAATAGATCAACCAAAAGCAGTGTCGGTAGAAGAATTTCAGCAATGTTTTCAGGAAAAAGAACATCGCTTCCGGTGATATATAGCTTTTCAAAGGAACTGTTTTGAAAGAGATAACATATATATTTTTCATTAAATGGTATATAAACATTTTTACAAAATCAATTTCATTACCTTTTAGATATACCACGTACGTATGTATATAATAATTATATTATTACCGTTCTTAGCGAGCTTATTTTTCATTTATTAATGTACTACATTACTCAGATTGTGTTGATGGAACTATTAAGAAAAAAATATTAAAGTTTTTAATATTATGGACAGTCTTGCAATAATTTCGTTAAATGTTTCATTTCTCAAAAGCATTTCTTTCGAAGCTATTTTTCGTCACTGAGGCCTATCTTGCATCCAATGGTACAATTTTCGTCATTTTATTTTAGTGAACTGAAACATGATCTACGTGATATGATTATTTTATTAAACTTTGAATATCAGGCGAAAACGAATGTAACGACGAAAATGTTACAAATGATTTCTCGAATTCTTATCGTCTGAGCGTCTAATATTCAAAGTTTAACAAACCGACGAAACAAAAATCGTACGTCAAGTTTTTAGAAATCGTTGTAAAATGGAATTTTTTCAATTTTTACTCACTATGGCGATCTATAGCTATATTTCTTCGGGAAGAAAAGCATCTTCACTTGAGACATTTTACAATAAAACGAACGAATGAATTTTGAAAGTAAGAGGCTTCGAGTTTTAAAATAAATCCAGACTTATTGTCGAATAATAAGGTCGAATATTAAGCTGTAAATGGATTGATGCACAGAGATAATTCATGTATTGCAATAGGAGCACAGCTAGAATTCAGATAATCAGGCACTACTAGAATTTTGTATAAACGAAGTTCACACAAACATTAAACTGTATTTAATATATGATTTTGGCAATATGTGTCAATGGCATAAAAATCAATGAGAAACATTAACACGTTCATCGCACACGATATGAAAAGGAGATCAGCGGGATGAATTGAAAAAAAAAAATAAATAATAAAAATATGTTAAAATATATTTTCAATCTTTCTCTTCGTATATAATATTACATATAAAAATTTGAGACAATATATGTATACAAAATAAACATACACATAGAAAATATTTATTTGGTGAAATCAATTTGGAAAAGTTGCTCTAAAACATTTTCATACACGTGTATAATATCTTCGTTGTGACTGTTAATTAAAAATTTGTATGTTGTTTCGTCGTGTAATTATGTATTATTATCCTATGTCTTTCATTTCTTTATCCTTACTATTTTCATTGTAAATTTAATTTAACGATTTACATGAAACGATTTATATGAAATAAATGTATAAAATTTTGCGATACAGAGGCAAATTTTGTATGAAAATATTACTTTCGTTTTCATATTTGATAGAAACAGAGAAAAGAAGAAAGATTCAATGATTGTTACGTAATTTAATGTGCCTAGTTTTTAACTTCTTAAAAATTGTTTTTTCATATTTTTTATATATTTTTTTATATATTTACATATTTTATCCTTTTTTTTTTTTGAAAATATAGTTTCTCAGAATTACACCAGTAAAAAGATATTTTCTAATTCTTTAAATTGACGAAGTTATAAAGGCTTAAAGAAGACAGTACGCAATCTGTCATATGTAAGCTCGTTTCTCTTAGAATCACATTTTCTGATATACGATATCTCAAGTTCCAGTTGACCGGTTGACTCTAAATTTTGCATACATCTTCTGTATAGAAGGATCACGCTATCGCATGAACCACAGAATGATTGACAATGTATTTTTTCTGTTTTTACTTATTCAGTTTGTGGAAAACAAAAAAAAAAAAAGATTGAAGAGACTTGACATTCAAACTTCAACCAGCATTTTTTATGTCATATTCTTGTTTGTACCGTAATCACATCGATGCTCATGATGACAAAGAATTTCTTTAGCTTTTTCAATTCAGATAAATAGGATATCGGAATTATGTCAAGTAAGAAATATATTTACTAAGGCACATACTTTTTATAGGATGCAGTAAATGATTTTTAGTCTCATTAATTTTAATTAAGTAAACTTAATGTTTTATCACAACATGTTATAATTATCTATAATAATAATATATTATTATAAATATAATATAGTAACTCATAAAGTTTGCTTAAGTGGCAAAATTAAAATTATATTATGTAGTAATTTATTAAAATATATATGATATAATTTTAATTTTATCATTTCGAAAGAAATTATATAAAATTATATTCTCGAAACAGATAAATGCACAGATAAATAATGTAGGAAAAGTAACGCCAAAGAAGAGTACTCTTTTGAAACTGCTCTTTGGAAAAAAAGTAGTATATAATTAAAAGTCGAAGGTGAGCGTTTGCTGGCAATGTGTCCAATGTGTTGGTGAAATATCGCGCGACAAGAAAAGACCGTTCGTTATCGTCGCAATGAACGTGTTAATCGGTGATAATCGAAATCAACAGGCCGACAAACATAGAGAGCATGCAGCACGTCTCTTTCTCTCACCTGCAACGCGATCAGGGCGGCCGCGATGCAGACTTGAGACGCAGGACTGATATACCTTGGCCTAACAGCCGTCCTCGAGGCAGAGTCGAAGATCCTGGCGATCCGGTTCGTCTTGGTCAACAGTGCCCCGTAAACCGCGCTGAAACTCACCCCAACGCCGAATCTCTGCAGGATGCAGGTGACGGTGGTGGGTGTTGCCAGCAGCAGGAACGTGTTCAAGTAACAGACGAGCACTCCGGCCAGCAGAATGATCGTCAGCTCGCGTCCCGAGGCCCTGACCACCGGCGTGTCTCTATGGTGGAACAGTAGACACGCGACCGCGAGAGTGGCCACAATTCCAAGGCACGAGATCACCGCCGGGGCGATCGCGAACGCGCTGTCCCACCTGATGTGATTGATTGGGAGCTCGTAGCAGCCCCTCTTGTCGTCGTGCGGCCATTTTCCCGGGCCACAATCCACGCAGGTGTACTCGTCGTAGACGTACTCGTACTCCTCGCACTGGTCGCACACCCAGCAACAAGTGTCACCCTGTTGCTTCTTTATCATACCTGGCTGGCAGGGTAGCGAGCACGCCGAGATCGGTATGTCCTTGGTGCCTCGTGCCCAGACCAGCTCCTCCGTCCGAATATCCAACGAGTTGAACCATTTTCCTACCACCTGCTCGACAGACCAGTCGTTGCCCATCGTTATCGATCGCGGTCGAGCGTGCCCGATGTGTCTTCGACGTCGAGGCACCGCGCGGATCACACACGACCGAACCCGCGTCACCACGGACGTCTGTAAGATCCGTCTGTCCTATCTGTCACACGGCCGCGTGAAAATCCGACGGATTTTTGAAAAATAGCCGACGGCGGCGTTTTTCGAAACGCTGTTTCCGACGCGCGTTGATCGACGTTCAAATTTCAGGCGAAGTCTATTCGACTGTCCAGTGGACGAGTGCACGATTTCAATTCTGGCTACTCGATTGCGTGCCTCGATGTTCCGACAGCGAACGTTTATAACGTTGAAACGTTCGTACCCTGGGGAGGACATTTTTTCTGTTTGCCCTGCGATCGATCGAAATGCACGTATATACATATATATACGGGTGATCCCATACGAAAGCTAATCACGAAATTGCTGTAGAGAAAAATGTTTCGAATCCAACTTGAATTTTGTTTGAAACATTTGTCTCGAGGGGGACTCCTAAGATTTAATAGTGGCTTTGTTTAAAATAAAGATCATCTTGAAATCTCCGAAGCATGATCATCTAGACAAGATTCCTGATCACCATAAGATGTCTCTCTCGAAACTACATAAGCTTTATTTGAAACATCTTTTTCTATAGCGAGTAGTTTAAGAGAAAATTACTTTGGTTAGCTTCATACAGAGTTAGTTTTGTCCCGGAAATGGTAAACGAGGAAAAAATGGCAGAGGACAAAGTTGTACGGTTTTTTCACTACGGCCAACACAGCAGTAATAATTTTTTATGTTTGCAATATTTTTCACGAAATTAAAGTGACCTTTAATTTTTTTTTTTTTTTTTGTCATGTGAAAGCAGCTGTCAAGATGAATTCAATCGCAATTCATAAATGGTCCTTTAGAATTATCAAAGATCAGGAATGAGCGGTATATACACGACGCGGTATCTTTGGAAAATGTTTCGGACAAAACGCGAGTTTGATAATGAAATACGTGTACATATGTTCGCGTGAAGATTGAAACACGCGATGGTGGAAATTTTTCCTCTTCTTTTTCCTTCCTCTCTCTGCTTTTCTTTTCTCTGTCTTTTTCTCTTCTAATAAACGGCCGACCCTTTGGCGTGCAAACCGGGGCGCTCTTTGACGATTTAGAGTTACCTGTTCCGGCGGGCAAAAGTTATATATTTCATCCTGTAAGTTGCATCTAGCAAGGCAGCAAGGCGGCCACGGCGAAGGTCACGTTGCAATTTACGTCCGGCGGCTACTTTATCGCTCGAAACATAACCGGCGCACCCGGTTCTACGGTTTGATTTACGAGTTTTATCGAAAAACAATCGTTAATTGGATACGAGAGACGAGGGAGCCACTATCTTGCTCTGTACGCGATTCACGTCGTTTCGAGACTCGAGGTTTCAATTCAACACATTCGAGGCCTGAAATCGAGGGATTTTGCAAGAACTGTCCCCAATAGTCGACGACAGTTTTGCTTAACACTTGTTTTGCTTAAGTGCAAGATGACGAGTGTAACTCGTCATTCGAATTGAGACAATATTTAACATTCTTGTTCATTTAAGATCAGTTAATATCAATTGCAACGGAAGAAACAATTCCAGTATTTCGGTGAACCTTGTTTGTGACACACTGCCCCATAATGTTAGAAATAAGGAATATATTTTACGAAAGTGATGAAAGTTTTAATAAAAGAAGTGATTTTCAGGAATCTGATGAAGAATGTTTCAGTAATCCTATAATTGACGATTACAGTGAATTACAAAGTGAAGATGATGAAGACAATAATAATATATATTTATAAATATATATTTAATATATATATTTATAATTATATAATTTATATAATATAATATATATATATATATTGCTTTTTGTTATACCTTGAATTTATTTATTTTCATTTTTCTTCTTTCATTTATTTATTTTTGTTTTGCAATTCTAATTACCCGAAGTTCTCTCAATGCTATGTATACCACTGAGATAAATGAATTCATACATAAAATCTACTGTTTTTTACATTACTACTTCATGCACCAACAAGTTAAATCTGTTTCATATGTAAAAAATTTTTTCAAATAAATCAGTACTTAAAGAGTTAATAGAGATGAAACTTTGCGTTGAAATTTTTAAAAGTATTAAAAAGTGTCGCAACAAATATGTGCGTCGATAGACTGCGGATGTTCGTGCAACTTTGCGTACGTAATTAATGTCTACGTTCCTCGAGACACTTTCGTCAAATAACTTTCTGCAATTGTAGAAAAAGAAAATCTGAAAGTGATCGTATTAACGCATTTTGGTTGTTGTAATATTAAATGAACGCGAAGATTGTATAGGATGAAAAGAAATATCAGATATATATTTATATATTATAATATGTATGTACAGGGAGATAAGAAATGTTTGGTTTTAGCTATCATAGGTGAATTCTACATCTAGTCTGTTTGATAGTAAAACATGTAAGAAACCTGTCCCAGAAGTTAGAAAAATTAACCTTCACTTTAAATTTCAAAGTCAAAACTTTTTTAGTTCACATTTGTATTCTACTCATCGCGAAGATCAAACATGTCCAAGTAGGGTTGTCGAATGTCTCTCTGGTCCTCTGCCAGGATTTTTCAAGAGAACGATTAGACTGCGACTCATGGTTGATCTTGGTGAAAAGTAGAATACAAACGTAAGCAAAAAAAATTTTTTCACCTTGAAATTCAAAGCCAAGGCAATTTTGTGGCAACTGTGTAGAATTCACCTGATAGCTAAAACCAAATATTTCTTTCCAATCTGTAAATACATATTATAATATATAAAATCACAAAAATATATATAATATTTATAATATTATATATATATAATTATAATATAAAAAATTATGAAAATATATAAAATATTGGAAGTAGAATGCTTGTTATAATATCGTTATAACATTGTTACAAGTATAATGAGTGTGTTGTAAGCAGGGATTGAAAAAGTTAAGAAATTTTTAAATAGATAAAACATTTTAAATAGATAAAAGAACCTGTTACAAGTGAATACGCTCTGCTTGAGTTTCGGTTTCTTAAATTACACTGATAAAAACTGCATAAACTTTAAGTGCGATAACTATGTATGATATACGGATCAGTTCGAAAATACATATGCATATGATAAACGAGTCAAGTCTGCAATAAAGCGCAAAAGGCAAACAATTGCAAATATTGCTCTTATTTATTCACTTCGTACGTTTAAGGCAATGTAATGATATATGCTCCTCTAATATTTACTGTCGCACACATAACAGGGTGTCCCAGTTTTTTCCGCATAACTTTGTCAGCTTGTTTTATAAATAAAAATAAGGAAGTAGAAACGCTGGGTTTTTGAATGTTTTATTAAGACAAGCGAAAAATGTGGAATATAATTTTTTTCGAGAAGATAAACTTTGAATACATTTTGCTACAAATTGCTTTGTAATTCATGCGTAATACTTGATAAATTTTCAAATTGAATTCTCTCAGAAACGAAATGTAAAACGTATTCTACATTCCGTTTATTTTCTCGTATAGAGAAAATTTTTTGCTCTTTGATCAGAATCAAAGAATTAATTTAATTTAAAGTTAAAGTTAAAGTAATTTTGCATGTAAAATCACAAACGTGGGACACCCTATTATTTTCAAGGATGGATGCACTCTTAATTTGTTAAAATGCTTCTCGTACGAAACTTTCAGACTTTTGGTTAGAATTTTTAGCCACTCGAAGTGTTAAAGAATTATGCAATCGCGTTATAGCAATTTTTTTATCGTCTTAAGACGTACAACGCATTGTACAAGGTCCCACTGTGCAATTACAAAAATAGACGTGTACCTGTGTCTGTATTGGTTTTATGTCTACAAATAAGATTGCACAGTAACGCGACGGTGAACTAAGAAGGAGAATATCTCCTTGGTTCCATGCCTGTTGGCTATCTTCTCATCTCTGAATAATAGATGGAGAAGTCACGAGCGATTTTTCACGATCACCAAGATAAAATTGCACTTGTCACGGTATCATCAAAGATAGACCGTACTGTTCCAAGAAAGATTAGTCCAAGTAATAATTGATATTTGAACTTGGCGAAGGAAAAAGAGAGGAAAATAAATTCTCGCTGGGCTGTTTAGTTTCTAACCTCTGAAAGATTAACTCTTCAATTAAAGATCGGGGAAGAATTAATCACAACACTGTGAATACTTCGGTCCCTTTGAAATTTGCAAAATTATGAAATCTACGTAGATAGGAGATAGAAGTGCTGAACGAACGTTTTGTAATTTCTTGTCACCAGGATTTTTGAAATAAAATTTACTTGTAACAGAGACGAAAAACAAGAATGACAATTTGAAATGGATCGTTTCGACTAATTTGTTATTCTTGAAAAATAATTTATCTTAGGTCTAAGTCAAGAAAATCATTTCCAAATAATCTTTCATTTGAATTAATTCATTGGCATAAAATAATAACAGATAATCTCAGTAGAAACTATTTGTAGAAATAAATATAATAGAAAAAGTTATTTCATTTAGTAACCAAATAATTTAGAGAAAAGTCATTTGCTTGGTCAAATAAATTATTTCAAGCTAACGAGTCAAACAAGATGACATACCACTTAAATAATCGTCTTCCGAATATTTTATTCAAATGATGCACAAGCCTGTTTCTCATAAAATTCGATGAAAAGAACCTATTGAAAAGAACTGCAAATGAAATGTCGCATTAACGCAACGTTGATCTTCAATTACTCAAAAGACTGTCGAAAGGGACTACAAAAAGAGAACGCAACGCGTAAAAAAATTCGGAAATGAAGAATTTCAATTGTTCAACAATACTTTTCGATAGCGGCAAGTTCTTTAGAGAAGCAATTTTAAAACGTTTCCATAATAAAAAAACAAAAGAAGAAGAAGAAAAAGAAAAAACCGAGGAAGGAAAAATTCAAGGGAAAATCGTTAAATCCAATTTCTCAAAGAGGGAAAATCAATTTCACGAGGCGGTTAAAAGACACACTCCTCAAGGGAACAGGTTAAAAGAGTTCTGGAAGCGACGAAGTATACGAGGGATAGGGGGATGAAATTCAATTGTGTAACCAAACTAATTCCCCCCTACCTTCCAGGGGTCGGAGGATTATTTCAATTTATAGCGGTTCATACCACCGGGCGAAGTTTCTGGAAGGATAATTATCTCTGCCGGTCGTTGAAATTCGTCCGAATCCAATAATAGGAAACTTCAATTTCGATATTATGCCAGGCTCGAATGAGCGTAAAAGTGCCGAAAGCGATTCGAATCGGCGCGGTGTGCCTCGCCGAGTTCGCGGAAAGTTTGCCCTCCGACTCTCGGGGGGATGATGACGAGGACCGTTGCCAAAGAGATGAGGAGGGCAAGGGAAGGGGGCAAGATGGAGAAGAGAGGTGCAGGAAGACCGTATTTCCAGAGAGAAGTTCTAATTAATCGGTGGGAAGAAAAGTCAAAAGTACTCTCACTTGCCCGATAGTGATATCCATTAGTCCCGTTGTTGTCCGATTTTCGGAAGTTGAGGATCTCGTAGCGCGCCAACCCGTCCCCGTGCTCGTCGAACTTCACCTCGCTGCCAGCGGTGTCTGAAACATCACACGCCCGTGAGTTCCCTTCTTGTTCGCACAGTCGATGTTTCTCACCCTGAAGCTGAAGAACACACGCTTCCGAGCGATAAAACATCAGAAGGAAGCTGCATCGACAAAGGATCATTCAATCAATCTCGTGCTCCCGTAAATCGGTATTTGGATTATTCAAGTTCAAAGACGCTTTTGAATTCGGATCAATCATTTTCGACATTTCGTGCTTTAGCAACATTGGAGGATTTTTATGATAAATTTTATTAACTATTAAATTATACTTTTGCATATTGTGTGTATGTGTGTCCAAATGTATGCATAATTATTTTTATCCCTCTCGGGTTAAATAAGTAGTGACAAATAGCAAGATATCATGTATAATAGTGTGTAAATTATTAATAGGTATATGTGTAACGTTGTTAATAGTTAATTATAAACTGTAATTATTCGCCTCATTTAACAATTTATAATTAGATTATAAATTGTAATGAAATTCAAATGCTTCAATTTTACTAAAAATGATATATATATAATAATAACAATAATAGAAACATTGGAAAAATTTAATGGTTTTAATTCCAATAACCAAGAGTTGTACATATTCATGTACTTACGCGTCTGAACATTGATTCTCATTCTACTGTGATAATAAGAAGTAGAAATTGTCGTAACCTGTGATATATGAAGTTTAAAATTAATTTTCTTTAAGGCAAAAACTGTGATATTAGTTTGCTACTAATATCACATACGACACTTTTCCATGAAATTGCAAATATTAGATTGGCCAAGAAGTAAATGGCTTAATTTCTAAAAAGTTAACCATCAGTCACATACTTATTTTAATTCTTCAGAGTATAAAGTTGATACAGGCTTCAAAATATAGAGGCTTCTGGATAGCTCAGTTATTATCTAGCTTGCAGAAGATTGTGTAAATGAATTTATTATTATACTAAGATGGATCATTTAAATGACGTATCATCTTGTTTCTATAGTATATTGTATCAATATTCGTGATTCATATTTAAATATTCATTACATTGTTACAACTTCTTTATAATGTTTCCAATGACATTTTTCTTTTTTTATCCCGACCTACAGAATATATTATACAGCAATACTTGGCCGAAAAAAAAACATCTTGTATAAACCTGCTTAACTCCACACTATATTTTATCGTGCAAGGCTAAACTGCGACAAACAGCTCTATCGTTTGAGCGCGTGCCGCCTGCAATTGGAACGATCAGAGATTAGAAGATCTCAATTTCGAATCAAGACAATATTATTAATCAAAAGATAAAGGATCCCAAGCAACGAATATATCTCTACGACCTTCGCGTTGCTTATAATCGTCACGAGTTAATACGATGAAATATATATGAGACGAGAGAACAGCTCTGATTGACATCGAATAAAAAAGTTATCTCTCTCTGTTAATAAAAAAATCGTTAGAAAAAACTCTCGCGCCCTTAGTCCCTTTATATTGAAAACGCAAGGGAGAATACACGTATAATTTTCGTTTCCATCGAGTTATCAGGATAGGGATGGATCTCGAGGTTCGACGGCCGGAGAGGGGGGCGAAGGGGACAGAGAGGCGACGAGTAGACACAATCGTGTGTCAATTACGGGAAGCGGAAGAGCGGTAATTAAAAGCCGTACTGTCCGGATCGTGTCCGCCCGGATATATTAAAATTGAAACGAACGTTATAGAGAAGCGAAAACGGCCGTGTAAATTCGTCGCGTAAATCTAACGAGATGCTTTTTTCCTCCAGATCATTTCGGCTACCATTTTTCGCTGAGGGATCGTACGTTAGAAAGGACATACTGGGAAGTAGCGGAAGTATCGGAAATCGGAGATCTCGCGAACGAAAGGAAGAAAGAAAGGGTCGATTCGCTTGGACGATCGAGTAAGAACGCTTTTTGTAAATGGACAGAATACCAGCAACGGGGGGGAGAATTCCCATTTCTAAGCGGAGCATTGATCCTAGCCTTAGAATCGTTGCTGGACAATGTTCCGTGGACAGCTTGAGGAATTACACGTAACCACAGTTACTGGTTGGATTGAAGCAGGACCGTGTACAAAAATGTCACGCATGAGAGACCAAATAATTTACCGTAATATAATACAATGCCATATTAGAATAAAATAAACCTTCGTTTCATTAAACTATCATTTATTATAAAAAAAAAAAGAGTTGAGAAATACAACAAATACTTTTTGTTTAAGTATCTCATTTTAATTCATTCGATTATCTGCGCGACTATTTATTGTTTAAGAAATAATATTCTGTATCAAGAAGACGGATATGTTTCCGAGATGTTTCTTAAGGTCATCTCTTCTTAAATGAAATCATATAGATGTGTTGATTTTAATTCTATAAAAAGATGTATATCGAATTTATTTAACCTAGGAGATGCCTGAACTTTAATTTTGTAAAAGGTTTTATAAAATTAAATTAATTCCTGAATTCTATTAGATATGGAATCTGCTAAATTTTTAATGATTATTTTTAATGACATTTCAACTATCATTGCTCTTAAACTTTCTTGATCGATTAGTGGATCTAAATTATTTTCAATTATCTGCGTGTATAGAATTATACCGCGATCCTATATATTTATGTGTAGAATCGCTATTTTTCTTTTTAATATAGTCAAGACTTTAACAATGTACGTATATTTTCATTCTTTCTTGTAGAAAAAAAATAATAACAACGAGAGATCGATGAAATTCGAAAGTACATTAGTTTTGATTGCACAATTTGAAATTTGAGAAAAATGTTTCGTTAAATCTTGTAAATCGGTATACAATAGTTTAGTAAAAGTATCCAATAGTGACCAATTGAACAAATCGCTGCAAAAGTCTTAAATTTAACTTTTATCCTAAAGAGAAGAACTTCAGGGAACCTTTTTTTATATTTACAAAGCAAACAAAAATTTCGCAACAACTCAACTATTTGTTCATCACAGATACACGCAACTGATAAGTTCGTTTTTGAGAAACTTGCCCGATCAATCTTCGTTAATAATGAAGCGACAAAATTTGATCAAAAATCTATTCTATGTATGCATGATGATCGCAAATTTCACTTAATATCTCAAACGAAGGAGAATTAAATGGGAAACCGCGATAAAAATTTCGCCTCGCATCGTACGTAAATGAAAAGAACGCGCTGGTTTTCGAAATGGCAAGGAGCAATTTTATTACGTGGAACAGAAGGCATCAACCACGGAAATGCCTAATGCATTCCTTCATTAACGTCACGAGGCAAATTGTAATATCAGAGAGTATCAGATTAGGTCAGAGCGTGGCGTGTGCCGTGGCGTTTCGCACGCGTGTTCCTTCGGAGCTCGTGCAACACAACCGGCGCGTAAAGCTCGGCCATCCGACAGAACCGACGTAATATTTCTCCTTGATAACTAGCTTATATTCCTGGCTCAATTATCGCCGCAACAACGCAATTGACAATCAACCATATACGTGGAACAAAGTCGCGTTTGACGCGTATTGAATCGCATCGCTCTCCATTGTCGATTCCGGAAACGAACGAGCGTTCGAACGGTTTCATTCAAAGGATCGCTGAAACAGTAGCGGATTTATAACGGAGAGCGTAAACCGAATCAATAACCGCGTAGATTTCGCGTAAGTCATTTTTTTTTTTTTTTTTTTATTGCCCGTCAAGACTAACCGAACAATAATTTATCACGATGTCGTGAATACTTGAATACTTTCGCGAGATTATAGGATCTGGATGGAATTTTGCTTTTAAAAAAATTTTACATTTCATGGAAAATTTAGATGGAACTTTGTCCCATTTACGGCCTGAATATCAAGATATAGAGTCTGATTGATTTCGGGAAAATTGTAAATGAAACGCTGCCTTGATGCAATTTAATATCGGGGCCTTTAATATCGACCCCTCTGAGGGGATATCGCGTTGTAGCGATTCGAGCAGTTGCTAATTGATTATAATTAGACTTCGGATCCTCAAGTAAATTCATATTTTTGAAAATGTAATTTAAACAGTAGGATTCTGATAAAAAATTGTACGTGCTATAATGCATAAAATGAAATGTGTTGCATGTTGTAAACAAAAGTACTTTAGATGTGTTATATATTTTTCATGCCATACGTAATTATAAATGCAATAAATTGAGACTGACAATAGGGTGTTCAATTATTTACACACGATAGTGCACGCTCTTTTATACGTACACGTTCAAAAAAAAAAAAAGAAAAAAAAGAGAGGAAGTAATGAGAGGAGAACAAGGAGTATGGAGAAAAGTATGAAATAGGGGATAGAAAAATACAATTTTTTCCGATCCATTTTACGGCACGGGTCGTAATCTTCGATTCATCCGGTCGTCCGTGGCGGAAGAGCTCGTCGGATCGATCTAAAGCGTGCGAAGTCACCGAAACCGGGCCATTATTTCCTGGTCATTTCGTAGAAATCGCTCCCGACGTGCACACGTCGACCGAACGAATCGATAACGCAGCCCCCGCCGACCGATTCGATTCGAGATACCCGTTTCGTTCGAACTGGCCGCGGTGCACGTGTACTCGGTCGCTCGACGCGGGAGAGAAAGAAAGAAAGAAAGAAAGGAAAAATTGAAGGATATAAATAAATCAGCGTTGAGAAACGATACACGTGTGCAAACGTGTGTATTTGAGAAAGTAGCTTCAGTTTTTGTGTATTGTCTCGTTTTGGGTATCGTTGGGTTTCGTATTGCCACTCCAATTTAACCCTTCGTGTCCTGACAAAGGCCATCTCTATTAGGGTATTTCACGAACACATTCGCGAGTGGCTATTAATATATTTTGACAGCAATTCTATTTTATATAGTTGACAGAGTGAAAAAAAGGGTGAGAGATACCTATGAAATTAGAATTGTCTTCGAATGAATCTGTCATTCTTTACAGTGAACAATTCTCTAGAAATTTTGCCGCCTGCTCTGAGCCTGAATATTATCTAACGTCCCTGTTTATATTATTTCAGTATGATCATTAGGATGCAAATTTTATGTATTCGCGGAGAATCGGAAGTTGCAAACAAACATGCACGATACATATGTGCATATAAGATAAAAGAATACAAAATGTCTGAAATAGATATCAAATATAAAATGTTCAAATGTCTAAACGTAAAATGTCCAAAGTAAAGTACATTGCAATCTACAGTATAATGAAACAAATTTTTTTTAAAATTTTTTTCTATTTCTTTAATGATGTTGACAAAAATTTTAAAACACATAAAATCTGCATCCTTTCAACAATCTTTATGGTGGCAAAAGAAAATCATGTAAAAGGAGCATTTGTGAATTATTGAGAGATAGCACGTCTTACTTTTTCTGGTGTATCACCTTAAGAACTTTCCTTATATGTATAAATCTCTATTTCTTGTGCATTTTAATCCTCGATAAGGCAGTCTAGATCCCTCTACCGTAAGCGAAATTTTATTCGTGAATGTCTTCGAAGTAGATTTTTATTCTTTCGAGAAAAAACTTTCAAAGATTTGATTTAGAAACTGATCGTATCTGAATATATCGGATCGAATCTGAATGTAACAAAAACTTCATTAATTTTTTTTTATTGTTTAATATAAATAAAATAATTATTAATATAGTTATTAATAATTTTATTATTAATTATAATTTAATATAAATAAAATAATTATTTTAATTATTTTTTGAAATCCTAGGGACAATGCCAAATATGCATTTTTCTTTAACATTATGTTGTTAAGATCATACTTAACTTAACGTTATATTATTAGAATTGAATATCTGTTAGTAATTAGAGAAACGTCTACTATTAAACCTTCTATTTTGGTGATATAACGTTTGAATATTAAGATAAAAAAAGAAATTCGTATTAAAAAAGGTCCTTAATCCTGTATGTATATTAAATTATCAGCAAGTTTATTTTCTGCTTTCCTGTGTTTAGAATCAATGGCGTCACGCTAATCTGAACGTCTTCATCTTTGCTTACCTATATAAGTCTATTATAATTAAAATAAAATCATTGGACCTTGCATTGTTCTTGCAAATCAATTAACTTTTTAATCAGAAAATTAAGCTTTTCATATCCGAGAGTTTCTCGTATTCGAATCAATGGGAAGACGAAAGTATTTGGTTAATGAAATTTTCAGATAATAAAATAACTCCACCTTCCTCGTATTAAATTTAATGTATCGAAATGGGGATCAGAAAAGTTATCGGTTTATTTCAGTAATCACGAACTTATAGCGTCGTGGAATTCAATTAACTTTTTAGCTAGGAGATCGAATGAAATAATACAATAATAAGAAATATATACTATAGTACGATCAACGTACTTCAAACGTGAGATTAAAATAAAAATTATTTCATAAAAACTGATTATTAGACTGTGGATTTTTACGCAATTATGGGAAATTTGAGGATGCAGAAGTGCACGAGTGTTGCATGCAAAAATATATAAAATATCCAAACCAGAGTATTTATTATAATATTCAATGGATGAAACAAATTTTCATAAATATTTTTAAGTGCATGAAAATTCGATTATTAAAGTATCAGCGATGTATCTAAATCGCAAGCGATTAGTGAGTTATTAATTAACATTAGAACTATCAAAGTATCCAAAACGATGAATTTATAATTTCCCATTGAAATTTTATATATTTATAACAGCATATTTTCAGAGACTCGATAAAGATCTTTAATAAAAATATATAAATAGGAGCTTCCACATTTTACCATATTAATTATGAAATTTTTCTTGTTCCTTGCACTTTAATTTCTCTGTCAAAGATTTTACACTTTAATCGTTGGTAGTTCTAGTGTTAAACATCGATTGCTATGCTACTAAATATAGATTTTTTTCTTTTTGTATTTTCACGCATTTACACTTCGAGTTCCATATTTTTTTGAGAACGATTAATTTTTTCGGCTCATCGACTCGAACGAATAAGTAAAGGAGAATAAAGCAAGCGAAAAGAAACGTCAAGACGCGATAATTTACTTTGCTCTTCGAGATCTGATCTATCTTTAACATAAACTTTCGTCACGCATCGGTCTGATAAATGGGAGAGGGTGAAAAAAAAAATAGTGGCCTTGGACTGCACATTTAGGATCGATACAGCACGATCCCCCTGTGATACAACTTCCTCCTACTTTTTTTTCAGTCTGTCTCTTTCTCTCTTCTGCTCGTTTTTATGTTACCAATCTCTCTCTCTCTCTCTCTCTCTCTTTCTCTCTCTCTCTCTCTTTATATGCACTTTCTGTTTTCTGTGTACTTGTTTTTCCCATTTTTCTCGTATGCCTGTCTGTCACCCAAAAGTCACGAGCGCTAGCAAAAAACCACGAAATCGCGGTGAAATTTACTCCATTGTAATATTCGTCTTTGTTTTTTCTTCTTTTTTTCTCTCTCTCTCTTTTTCTTTATTTCAGAATGACAGTACGGTGAATTGAAAAACGTGAATTAATTGTAACGGAAGCCGTCACTTCGCAGAGAAATGAATTACTCGTTTCTTCGATTTTTGGAAAGCGACAAAATAGAAGCGCGCATTACATCCTCATGATATTGTACCGTGTGAATATTCATAGATATTATCGTAATTTATTTCTGGAAGTTCGAGTTTTATAGGCAATAAATTACCTGCGTGAGCAAATGTTCTAGAAAAATGCGTAGTCGTAAGTTTGATTAATTGCATTATAAAAAAAAGTTTACCTCTTTCCTATAATGTAGGATATAAAAACGTACTTCCAATATTTTGAAATATTGTTGTAAACTTCTATTCCATTTTATTTTAAATATATATCTGGTGTAAATTGTAAATATCAAGAAATAATTTTTCGCAAAATTCAATATTAATTTAGCGAATAAAAGAATTTTACAAATGTATTTTTTTTTTATACATTACGATTTCTCAATTTACTTCATATTGCATTGCACGAATAAGTATTAAAATTAAAAAAATTCTACAAATCATTCTAATTAAATTTGTAATATTTTTTTTGTATTAATTTTTTTATTTAATTTCTTTCTTGAAAGATATTAATTTTCACCAAAAATCGCAAAACCGCAAGTTCTAATTGACCAAAAAGATTACATTATACTTCTATATTTAAATAGACAAAGGAGGAAAACCGAATTTAGTCCAAATCAATATCAGTAAGTTTTCAATTGCGAATTCTTAACAATTCGTTCGTGTGTCGTTGGTTTCGATGACCTTGAACGGGTTCTCTCTTTCTTCAATCCCCTTCTTAGTTTTCTTTTCTACATTGGTTTTTGATTTATTAATGGATCTAGACATATGTAGATCAGAATTTTAAACTGAACGTGGCCCGTAATTCATTCCAAGCATATTAATAAAATTATATATTCATTCATTCACAATTAGGGCAATTAAGCAAACAAAAACTAATTTATTCCACAATACTTGATTCCGAATAGAAGTGCTTAGAAATACGAGTGTGTTTATTATTTCGTCGACCTCGAACGATTCTTTCAATTTGCTTTTTATTATAATTTTCATTGGAAAAGGGATTAATATCACAGACTTCAGCTTTCGTGATTTTTATATTTGCAATTTGAAAGATATTTGAGGCCAAATGGTGTCGTATTCTCCCTTTACTAACTATCAATACAGAAAAAACGTTTTCGTTAGATTCTTTGTAATGAGCATAAATAATTTATTTTGTAAAAAGAAAGTTTCTCGTTACTTAGAAAGAAATGAATTTTTGTTTCTAACAAATATGTAGATGTTTCATAGAATCTATAAGTATAAACATTTTCAATGTGACTAGAGAAACTAAAAGAATTCCAACAGCGAAGATACTTAAAATCACCTTGCAAACTCTTCAGCCACCTAATAATTAATTTATTCCTTTTATCAATATTTATTAGCCGATACGATCATAATTAAAATTATTAACATTTCATTAAATTATTGAATTAATCATTTTACGATGATTAAATTAATCGCTATCCTCGATTACAACGATTTTGATTACTTCCCTCATTCATTAATCCGTGATAATCACTGATTATTTGGTAATCGACAATCATGATTAATATCCTGATTGCAGATTAATCACAATATCCTTGATCATTAATCAGATTACGTTACGCCCAGCTCTGATTGAATGTCATTCGTACTTCGTCTCGACGAGCGAGCGATCGCGGCGCTTTTATCAATTCCGAATGCGAGCCAGCTAGAATCATCCCCCCGACCCCTTCGTTCTTCCCCTGGTTCGTGTTTTCACTGGTCACGCCGAAAATTCGTTTCGTCCGTGCATGTCGGGAAAATCTGCATCGAGGCACGAGGCCGGAACGAACGAACGCGCGGCGTATTCGTTCCTTTCGTGTACGATCTGGGAATGCATCGGCCTCCGGGGAAATGCCTGGAATGGTTCAATCTGGTTCCTTCCACGATCCTTGCAAGCTTTCGTGCGGCTAAAGGATAGATTGAAGATGTCTAGTGATTGCGAAAAAAAAACTTACGAGGAGAGATACACGAGTCGCTGATGATTTTTTAAATATATCGTTTAAACAAATGGTGTCTTTGCAAAATGGTATACACTATTAAATTCGTCGTTAAAAAGATATTAATCTCATCAATTTACGCAAAAACTGTATCTCCAATAATTTCCGAGATATTTGACAAAATATGCTCCGGACTTGCAACTCTGAGGGTTTTCACATGGACGTGTTGAATACTTTTTCGAAAGCTACATTTATGCCAAATTTCGTCTAAATCGGTGATTGACACTTGTATGTGTCTTTGTGAGTTCGTCTTCGAACACTGGTGTCATTTTGTATCATTTGCAACAGTGCGTTATCAGACGAATTTGACATTTCGATCAAGAGAGATTTAGAGTCATAACGAAAGTGATTCTAACTCGTGTTATCCCCCTTTTTTAATTAACATTTGCAATATTCAAAACTCTTAAGTTATTGTAACTTTTAATCCCTTTCAACAGGACATTGTATTTCTTATACGTGTGATTAGTTTGTATTTTTCGATTATTATTATGGAAAATGGAATGAGATGATGTGCAAAGGTTGTTTCTTTTTCTTTGTCATAATGTATTCCTACGCTATTTCAGTAGTAGCGTATTATAGTGGATCATTTTTATCTGAACAGTACATTATAGTGAATCGTTTCTTATTCCAGGTGCGCTTTATAAACAAAAGTAGAAAATATATCTTTAGCGAACAAATAAACGAATGTATACAGAGAATGTACATCATTTGGAATTTATGAGTGAATTTATACGTCTTACATAGAGCAACATGTACGAACAATTATTTAGTCATTTATGTAGATTAATCTATTAAAGATAATAAATTGAATAACAATAACAAAAAAAAACTAAATAACTAAAAAAAAAGAAATATTTACATTTTGTGGAATAGCGTACGATAGACTCTTTTTTCTTCGATTCTTAACCCAACCTAACTTAATTCTTGATTATCTACTTCTTAATATCTCTCGTCTCGTTATAAATACTGTTTTTTAACATAAATGCCATCGTGTTATAAATTTCTCTTCTTATTATCATTTAAAATATCAAAATTGAGTAAGAACTATATTCATTATACTGTTTTTTTTTAATATAAATGCCATCATGTTACAAATCTCATTTCTTATCATCATCTAAAACATCAAAATTTAATTCAAAGGAATTAATATTTATTATAAGCCTCCCAATGATGAAACGTACGATAAAGTAAAGATGTACGATAACATCGAAGGAAACGAAATTATTTCAAATTCAGGATACTGACAATTGATAATACGCTCGTCAATACCTTTCTTTCTTATCACGACAGAACTTTCCTTCGTGTCTGCATCGATCGCGCTTCGATCGACGGAATACTCGTCAGCGATAAAGCGTGTTCGCTATTGCGCGAGCAAATTCATCGCGGTGAGTCACCGATAAAACGTGATCGAGCGCGAAATTCCGTACTCCGGTTGAAAACAAGCCTTGAAACTGCCCCCGGATGACCGGCCAAGGTATTCGTCGTTCTCGAAGCAGCCGTGGCGGGAAGCGTCGAGCAAGGGCCCGTTAAAATTTCATATCGGCCTGCGGAACCGCTTCCGTGTGAATGTCTTCGTTCTACCGGGGGCGCGTTTATCGTTCCATCGGGCTTGTCGATATTATCGGTCCCGCGTTATAAAGCTTGGCGCGAATCGCGCGTTTATTGCTTGCCCCGTCGCGAGGATAGGGAGAGGCAGGGGGAAATTTAATACGCGAATACCGGAATAGGGAACCTACCGATGAGAGGGTGAGGGACAGAGGCGCGGTATATACGTCCGCGATTCCCGAATATACGCGTGCATGTCCTGGCGCATTGAAGAGCCCGAGGAGGTGGCAACAGGGGGTCGCGCGAGATATTGAATTTCGAGGCCGGTGGCTTTTGTACATACGTATGCGGTAATTTCAGACTCACCTGTGAAGGACACGTTCAGCAGGTAGTTCCTATAGAACATGCCACGGTCGTAGTTCGCCATCGTTGCACAGAGGCCTTCGGTTTTTGTGCATACGTCCCTTTGAAGATTGTGCAGCGCCAGAGCGAACGCGTACACCGCGTCTACCACAAATTGAACCTTCGATTCCTGCTCGTATCCCGTCTCCGGGGTCAATCTGAGCTTCGCAGGGCACACCGTGCTGTTTTGACCGATCGCTGTTTGCCCGACGACGCCAAATTCTTTCTTCCTGAGGACGCAGCTGAATGCTTCCTCCCAGTACTCACTGAACCAAGGGTTCCGACGATTGGACTCCGGGGTCAACGAGGCCATGTACTCGTCGAAGCCCGGGATGTTCTCCGACTGGAGCTCCACCGTGATCGCGCCTTCGGCCTCGTCCTCGAGGCCCTCGACGAGCTTGATCTGACGGCCCCAACCGTCGCTCGCCAGCCACTGAAACGGCTGGCTCATGTTGCACCTTCTGGCAGCTTCGAGGATCCCTCGGGCATCCTCCGCGCGGGTGAACAGGATCACAGCCCTCGCGTTCGGCTTCTTACTCAGTCTTTGAATGATGTCGTCGAACATGCGGTCGTCCGCGGCGCTAGGCACTTTCACCGCCGCCGCGATGCACACGTTGCGCTCGGTGGCTTCCCTGGTGAACACCTCGATACCGTATTCCCCGTAGCTGCCCTCCGAGTACACTGTCGAGACGTACGACCAATTCGCGCTCTTCACCACGTCCACCAGCGCGATCGACTGGAACGTGTCCGGGGGCACTGTCCTCGCGAAGTAGTCGAATCTGATGAAGAGAGATCGAACGTGCATTTGAT
>CAJDYZ010010696.1:106437-117020 GCA_903986555.1 Heterotrigona itama | reverse complement strand
CAGCGATTTTTCTAAATTCGTACTTGGAGCAATCCTAAATGAACTCTAATAAAAAAATAAAGAATAGATCACCAAAGACAGTCTTTCCAATGATCGCTTGTTCTTTTAGAAAAACTTATTATTCTCTCGCGAACGTGACAGAACAAAAACTTGAAAACAACACCTCTTAGCTATCTTACAATTAATTAATTAATAATCTTACTAATTAACAATTCTTAAATTATTCAAGAAACAATTAGTCTTTTAAAGGGAACAGTTAATACAACAGTTTTTCGTAATTAGACAACAGATTTTCGTCTATTTTTATTTTTTTACGACTATAATTAAAGAAATCTAGATGGAAACAAGAAAATAAACTCTTTCTCAACGGGCGTCTTTTGACGTTAAAAAAATACAAATGGATCAGGAATCATTCAAAAATAAAACGCTGATTCCTTCATCTTAAAGAGATATTGAACAAAAATTTGCAACTTGTAAATTTTCTTTCTTCGTCGAAGTTTGTGAATCGGTCTCGTCCGCTTTAGTTACTTGTATTTATATTTAAATATTATAAAGATTTTCGCTTTTTCTTTTTCCCTTTTTTCGTTGCCATATCACTGTAGTCAAAGTGAAAGGGAATCCATTCCAAATAATAAGTAAATAAATAAATAAACAACACTGTAATTTCAAACTTGTCTGTCATCCTACATTTCGATAGGGGAAAGATCGCTTTGATCTGCGTCGACTGGCAGAAGGTCCCAGGGTAATTCGGAACGAATGTGAACGAACTGCAAAAGAGTTTTAGTTTCGCATGGGATACCTCAGTTAAATTGCTAAATAATTCCGAGCTGGTCGATTTCGGTCGGGCGCATTAGCCTCGACTGTTGAGAAAAATCTTGGGGCTTTCCGGTTCAGGCGATTCGTCGCAACACAGAGTGGATCAGAGCGAACGCGCGCGTGGAAAACTCGTCGGAAACGGCTCGGAATAACTGCATCGTCTTTCGTCTCGCCAAATCGGGAAAAAATGAAATTTAAAAATGAATCGGCGAGTTGACGAACAATATACGTGCAAAGACCACATTTCGAGACCATATTCGAAAGAGTCGAACAGAATTTAGTTTCCGTGCATCGTCTCAATATTATAGTGTTGCTCCGATTTAAACCTCAAGTTGTAACATTTTTGTGTCACTGGATGATCTATGTTTATTTGACATACCGTAAACACAATAACATTAACAAATATATAAATTACATTAATAGATTAATATAGTATAATAAATGTAATGTAATGCACAACTATAATACAAATTAATATAAAATAAACTTTCAGATCCTGAGTCGAAATAAAAACGAAATAAAAACACGAGTATCCATTACTTCTGAACGAATGTTCTGCGTCGACAAAACGAACAGTCTATATGTATTCTTGGTCACGCTATAGGTAGAATAAAGTATGAGAAACGTGCACTTAACTTATTAAGGGCCAACGTTGCGTTAACGCTACACTGTAATCTTGTCCCAGGCAATTTAGATTATTAAATTCTACTTTTTGCAACCGTCGGTTATAGAATGATTTGCTCAATACTTTATTTTCTTTATCCTTTACAAAATTTTCTTCGAGAAGTTGAAGTAAGGAAATTTTTAATCTTCGTGTTTAGAACATTCTATTTAGAAATTAATTATTTTGTTTAATAGTTAATTACTCTATTTTTATGTTTATTTATAACATGTTGATTATTTTACTTTTATACATATATTTTAGTTTTATTTTTTACTATTTTATCGTTCAAAATTAGAGGATTCAATGCAAGTTCAATAACATTTGGAATAAAATTAAAGTAAATAAAATACTTAAAGAGAAAGCCCCAAACTTATCTAACTAAACTAAAAACTCGTTTGTTAAAAATTTTATTTTTTCAAGTCACGTGCGTAATTCAAAATAAGATAGATAGTTCGCTGTTATTTAAAACGATACTTTAAAATCAAAAAATCAACCGTCAGATGATTTCACATCAGTATCAACTGGCCTCGATCCCCCTACAGAGTACAAATTATTCCATTTATGTTCTCCAATAATGGCACCTTTACTTCGTTTCAGCGATACTTTTGCCCTCAATGGTTTAAATACAAGCTCACCCAAATATCACTAGTCCATTATTTTCCCACCACGAATTTCCGAACGAGTCTCCCCCGTTTTTTCCCTTCTGTGTCACGAAGAACCAGATGTTCTTTTCCCCGAGATATGTAATATGTACCGTGTAAGAGAGACATAGAGGGACGGAGCGAGACGGAGGGAAAAGATTTCCCGCGGAAAGCAATCTCGATTGCTCGCGTATATCTTCGAGGCCCGACTACGGAAACGTTCGACCCCGCTATCGTCCGTGTACACGTTTGTGTTCACGTACGTACGTACATACGTGTGTATGTAGGACGTGCGCGCATTAGTAGTTTCCTGGGCAATCACGGGCCGGAAGTTGCCCGCAAAATTATTAGTCCGAAAACCGGATACACAGGCTCGATACATACATGCCCGTGGAACGTCTAGTCGTGGCGAACGGATACTCGGCAAGTTCAGGGGGCCTCGGAGTTCAACAAGTCCTCCAGGACCGGAAGGAAAAATCCCTGATGGATTCCGATAAAATTTTCGAACGATGCGATGGATAAAGGAATTTTAAAGCCATTCTAAACATTCAACGACTTTTAACTCTCTTCGTATCTTATAGTTTTTATATGTGTATCCGCACGCGTATATGTGTATATGTATATATGCTTTTCAATAGAAACATTTTATAAAAATATGGCAGTAAGTCGGTGAGGAAAGCTGAAATATTCAAATGTGAAAAAAATGTTCGAGGTATTATGGAAAATAAGACAAAAATCGCGAAGTTGATATATTAGTTCTTGGATACGCTAGAAGGATTAATCTACTAAGATTCAAGGTTCAACTAGTTTATCACAATGTTAGAAGTAGAGTAGAAACTCGATTGTCGGAACATCCATTATCCGAATGTTCTATCATCGAGATGTTCTAGCATCCAAACAATACATTTCGTACTTTTTACACACGTAGTCCATGCAGTGTCTGCAGTGACGTGTATTAATATTCGAACACTCAAATATTCGGGCACGAAATATTGAAAACTGTTGCAATTTCGTAAGAAGAGATCGAAACTTTGGACTCGTATGAAATCTCGAAGCCTTTACTTTCACAGTGTATCATTCGTTTTATTTCTAAATGTTTTCATGTCACGCAGCGGGTGGATAAGTAAAGATAATTCTTCTTGCCTTTTCCTCAAAAATTCTGTAAATTGACATAGTAGTTTATAGTAAAAGCGTTTCGACTATCGGAACGCTAATTATCCAAAATCCGTCGATCATTTATATTTTCGAACACATACTTTGGCCTACTTTATTTTCTCGCCTAGGTAGGCTTACATACAGATTTCATTTGTATCATGTGTATTAGAAAAAAAAAAAAGAAAAAGAGTGATGCTGAAATTAAATATCATTGAACGTTTTAAAAAAGGCGAAAATATTAAGCTGTGTAATTTAGTCATAGAATATAATGAATTAGAAAAGTTAGAAAATTGTCAATTTAATATGAAAATAGTGAGAATGAATATCATTAAAATTTCAAAATAACTCAGGTAATAAAAGGAATTTTCGTCTCTGTAGCAGGTTAAAAGTACCAAATAATGATAAATTAAATCCAACTGTGTACGTACAAATGAATCTTGCATTAATCTTAATTCAAGAGAAAGCTTTTAAAATTGCATATCAGATTAAGAGATGGTAGGAGATTCAAAGCATCTACTGATCATTATACATGCATTCTTTTAAGTAATAAATATTCATATTTGAACTTCTAGTTAATTTATGACATGGTCACAAATTCAGTTCTTTTAGACCGATTTTTCAAAAAACCGTTTATCCGACCGGTCTTTATCTTTCAATTAGTTCGGATAATCGACATTTTACTGTAAAAGTATTCTTCATGATTAAATTTACAATGGACTCAAAGATTGGAGAAACCTCCCCTTTATAACATTTTAATAATCCGAAAATTTTTTAATTTAATTTCAAATTAGAGATACTATAAAATTTGTCATTACTTAAAGTTTCCTTATTTTAAATATGATTGAAAAAACAAACGCATTGATGGTTACAAAATTTCTCAAAGTCAGCACAATCAACAAGTATAAAATTTCTCAGAAAAATTATTAAATCGGTCATTTTGGTAGTTCTGGTTTTAAAACATGTTGTATAAATTCAAAGTACGCTGAATACTTAATAAAAAGTATAATATCAAAGTATATAAGTAAGATAAATACTTAATTCTTAATTTGTTGCATACTTCTCGATATTTTTATATGATAATTGTTGCATACTTCTCGATATTTTTATATGATAATTGTAGTGAGCGCTCAAAGAGTTATGATAATAATCAGTCTAGAATTTCCGATACATCATAAATTTTTAATCCTTGAGATTGTACGAGCGAACGTGGTATTGGAAATTGTAAATGGAGATGTTAATTAACGTAAACCGATAGCAGAGTGTAGAGTATTGAAAAAAAATTGAGTAACATAATGCAATCGTAATAGAATTACACGGTGTTTCGATCAGAGGGTGAAATAATCAGATACGGCATCTTCAATCAGAAACTTAGTTAATCAGTGGTGTTGATTGCAAAACATTGATAATTTTGTACAAGAATTGATTTCAAGAACTGATTACAATAATAAAAACCCGATGAAATTCTGTATCGATTTGATTAAATAGTGCAATAACAATAATTAAATTTATCATTTGACTCAACACCCAATGATTCAACACGTTGATATTAATCTTAATCTTGGTGTTGGTTGATCAAGTGAAGTCATTAAGTGGACGGAAATGAATGCAGAAATTTTTATGAAGATGCTGATTAGAGAACGTCAATAATTTCATCAAATACGGATTTTCATACAAATTCATATTTTTGAAAGTTTAAATTAAAGAATAGAAAAATTGCAGAAAATGTTAACTGCGATAGAAAGCACTCTGTTTTAGATACTTTATAATAAATATATTTTTATATCATGCGAACTCTGTATAATTTCGCGCTGTATGAAAATCCAATAATTTAAATGCAGAAAATAAAAAAAATGTGCGTTGTTTGTAATTTCAAAAAAAATTGAAATTACAAACATATTGAGTGAAATTTCCGAGAAATTCATAAAAATCTGTAAAAAAATTTAATAATTGAATGAAGAAAATTAAATTTTTAAAATTATGTAGATTCATACTTGTTTCTGACAAGTTATAATTTACAAATTTACGTACAGATAAATTTAAGATTATTATTAAAAGTTTAAAATCATTTCATTCCTTCTTAGAATTGTCATCGAAAGCTATGTCAAGATGAAATTTATTTTTATAAAATGTTAATTTAAAAATTGATATCTGTGAGTATCACAGATAATTCTATCATTTAAGGAGAGTTTATTGTCAGGTTGAAGATAAGATAGCGATTCTTTTTTTATTAATTCTAGTGATAATATTTTAATTAACTTCGAAATATTAGAAAAATAATCTATTAATAAATAAACAATTTTTATTTCATATGATATATCTGATACGCATATTATAAAATAGTAGCTAATTCGTTACTTTATTATTAGTGTATATATTTTAATAAAATCTATGTGTTTTTAACACAAACTGATCAAAGTATCCATATACTAGATTATATCATTTAATATTTAAAATTTCCGTGAATTTCGCCTTTTAAATAAAGTTATATTATACAGGCTCTATTATGAAATAATTAAATCTGTATTTTAAGCTGAAATTATGAATATCAAAGACGAGCATAAAATTAAAGATAAAAACTTCTCGGATGTTTCGAAGCGGTAAATTTAATTAAAAAGAGCACTTAATTATGAAAATACAAATAATGTACATACAATTGCTCCCGAATGTTATACATATACAAAGTCAATGTTATATGTATACAAATAATATGAAAAACGGACATGACGTGATTTCTTATGAAAAAATAAGAAAAAAATGTAGAACAAAATTCTTTGATTCCCGAGAAAGTCGGAAAGTATTTTTTCCGAAAGTATTAAAGTTTATCAAGCATTTTTTCGTTTAATGCTTCATTTTCAAGACAGTAGAAACTAGAACATGTTTCGTTAAAAATTGCAATGATATACTTGTACTTGTAAAATATTCAAATTCAACTTTCTCAGGAACGAAGAATGAAAATTAAAAATTTTATTCCATATATTCCATATATTCTTATTTTTTCATGAAATTTCATATCGATCGATTAATTGATTTTTAATTTCACTTGACTGTTCAAAACTATCAAGCAGTAATCAGTTGCTTTTTAAACATACCTGTAATCAATTATTTAGAACAATCATAATCAATTAATCATTGTTAAAATAAAGCAATAATCTTGATTAACTTTTGTAATTTGTAATCAATAATTTTTTTAAATCATTAACTTATATTTTATTGGAATCGGCGATGCGTTATTTCTTCACATATTATTATTTCTTGCTATAACACGTCACAAATATATAACTTGCTATAATTCTCTGATATATTTTTAATATAAAAACGAGTACGTAAGAATCTCAAAATTTTGATTATTCGGCAAGTTTATCGTTAAAATTATCACATTATACAGAACAGCATCATGCCAATAACCTAATCTAAATCTAACTTAAACCTAATTCGCCTAATTACCACCTAACTCAAGAATTATTTTTTGGATATTTGGAACAAATCCTGATAAAGATTTGCAGGGTTGTGCACATTGCAAAACAGTACAAATAGTACAAATAGTAAATATGTAGGTAGAAGTAAACCACCGATGCGATCATGATCAAAAGTGTAATCATTTTATGATTAATTATTATAATTATATTATTATATTATAAATTAATTATAACCTTTGATCACAATAATTTTTATTATTTCCCTTATTCATTAATTCTTGATTACTTGATTATTTGATAATCGGTAATCATGATTAATATCCTGATAACTGCATTCATCATCATTAATTATTATTCAGATTGCGTTTCGCCCAATTCTGTTACCAAGTAATTACGAAGACAAATAATATTATAATATATTACACTAATTTGAATAGCCTCGAGAACAAAGTTCCCATGAATTTGATGGATTTACATAGGAATAATTATCGAAGAATAACTCTAGATGAAGAGTTCCCTCGAAACGAGAGATCCTGTTCATTACAATAATCGGGTAACGTCATCATCCTGCTTGTCCTTTTTAGCTTTAATTCTCCGTTGTTTCTTGCTCGAATTAGTTCCATTCAAAAGATAGTTGAAAACAAACGGATGCATTGTTACCTCGCAGAGCATTGTTTCCGGCGATTCTGGAGTTCATGTCCGCCTCCCTCCCTTAACGAAGCGATTGCAACAAAAAATAGCAAGTAAAAAATAAATAAAATGGCAAGTAAAAAGCAATTTCACCATAAGTTTTCCGCGTTGCGCAACGATGCTTTTTTCCTTTTCCCCGTTCGAACTTCCAGGAAAGTTCCCTTCGTGGTTTTCACAAAAGTACGTGCCCCTTTGTGTCTGCGGTTCTAAAGGAAAACGCCGTATGTCACGATTTCAAAAAAAAAAAAAAAAACATTCGCATATACGCATCAATTGAATTGTACCGCCCCTGGCCATTGAATTAAGAGCATTCAAAATTTTCAATGTTCTACATGTTTTTTGGTAAGATTAAAGCATTTGAGGAAAATTTAATTACAAATTTTTTTAATTATTAAAATATTCCGTACGTGCGTACTAATGATTAATATAAATGGCGTCTCGAATTTAAATGTCAAAAACATCAGGATCGTATAGAGGATTGATAAAAAAAAGTTCTTTTGATGATTTTTTTGGAGAAAATTTTAAAGACTCCTCTAGAATATTTAATCGTGTTATCATTCATATCGTCTATTCAACATTACCGACACGTTATATATATATATCTATTCTTAGTATCAATATGATATAAAGATCTTTTTACGAAAGAAATACAAGTAATTATCAATTTGATATAGGAAACAATGTGCAAAATGATTTTTAGATGATGGGGAAAAAAATCATATATTTTCGTTTCTTCTAGAGTTTTAAATCAAATTTTTCAACTGGTCGTTTGAACAGGTTGGTGCCAACGTTCAATATTAATAAAAATATTATTCAAAATGCTGATTTCTTGCAGCAATGCAAGCATTGATTAACTGCAGCTAAATATATTTGATACACTATACAATTTTTTTATTTTTTTTATTTGCTCTCCCGCTGCTCGAGTTGATTAGCATCGAATAAACTAATTGCGTAAGTGAGAAAAATGAAAATTTTTTTGTTTCTTTTTTCGTGATTTTCTCTAAATTGGAGCAACAAATAAATCTTTCAAAGAACTCTTTTTTTTTATTGTTAGTTTATCGATCCTCTGCACGTTCTCAAAATTCTACATTTAAGTTTGGAACACTATGTACCACTATGTACATGCTATCTTATTATTTGCTCAGGGAGCAAAAATTGTTACAAAAAAAAATTAACAATTGAAAGTTATTTATTGTTGAGTCTGAAGATATCGATCTCAAAATGTAAAGAAAATTTCTCGAAAAGCTGCACGATTGAAAATTTAAACGTCTTGCTTACAAATAACAATTACGAGTGAACGAACATTTCTCTCGTTGTTGATAATCATGATCGATGATGGGAATTCTATTTCGGTTGCTCATAACAGTGATCGATGGGGGAAATTTATTTCGGTTGCTTATAACGAGTTGTCGGCGAGGAAAATTCTATTTCAGTTGCCCATAACAGTTATCGATGAGTGGAAACTCCATTTCGATTGCTTGCGATAATGTAAAATATAAAGTATTGCTCTGCAATTGTCAGCAACCGCATTAACATTAGAATTACCAGAGTGGTAAAAATCACCAATTTATAATTTTTCAGAATATAATTCTGCAGACTTCACAACGTTGTATTTTTGGATAATTTGGATAATTTTTTATAAAGTACATGAATAAAAGTTTGTTGTCTTTTATTATATTATAAACATTTTACTATTCATTGTGCACTCTAATTTCTATGATATACAATCTTTATGCTTTGTTGTTAGTCGTCGGTAGTTCTAGTGCTAAAAACATTTTAAAAATCGTGGAACTAGTTACTTTCTGATGTAAATCTCGCGAAAATTAACGAAAAAAGAAATTCCCTTTAGTGATAACTGATAACTATTATGGGTAGAGCTACTATCATTCATAAAATCACAAATTTAGGGCAAAGAGCATAAAAACTGGATTTTTCCTGAAAAAACTCGGCACTTCTAAGCCTCCTTTATACTTTAAATTATTAGAATCCCAATACACTAACTATTACACATAAGTTAGCATAAATGTGTGATGCAACAGCTCATTCGAACTGCATTTGCTTCTAATGCTGGGTCCACACTGGACAGAACTGCTCGCGAGCAGTTCGCGAGCTGCTCGCCAACACAAACTGCATCGAATCCACACTGCTTGTTGGCGAACAGCTCGCAGTTTCAGGCTTGTTCGCTTGGTGCTTGCGGGCAGGTCGTTGTAGACGTTGCTGGCGTGCACAGGGTCCAAGTTTGCGAACAAATTCTTTGATGTTTGCCAACGCTGTTCGCCAGCAACAGTGTGGACGCGGCATAACGCGACGCTTGAAAATCGCTTCTCAAAAGAAATGCATTGCTGTCCATTGTGTCAGTATAGATGCGTTTGACATACGTCACATCGTCGAATATGCAATGCATATATAGCATAACACGTATGTAAGCAATCCCAAAACGCCTTAAAAACCAGGACAAATCCGGGGAAAGCGGGACAAATGGCAGCCCTAATTATAGGATGTACTACAGTATCCCCGAAAGCAATATTTTTGTTCCAAATCTGTCACTACAGAGAGATTTTGGTCGTGAAGCGTTTAAAAGTCAGCGTCATTTCTCACGGAAATTTTGACGAGATGTGCATATGTAAAGTTGTGTGAAAAAGTTTTATATAAAACTTTGATATAAATTTATTATACACAAAATTATATCTAACAATTAATATTTTAAAATGTCTTTAATATTTTGTAATAAATCGGTGCTTTTTGACTCTTTTCGAGATGCGACTGCTTTTTAAAATACCAAGCAATTTGTAAGCCTTTCCTCGCCTTAGATAAAAAGAAAGAAAGTATTTTTAGTCAAGTGAAGGAAGTATTGAAAATAATGTTACGTTATTAATAGAATATAGCAACGGAGTTCTATATTACAACAAATAGGTATTAAAAGCGTTTCAACTAAAAATAGTGGCAGTGATCGTCGAGGAAACATTTCGCAACTCCCGCGGGGATCGTGATTTATAGGAATGCAAGCAATAAATGAAGTTTCACTGTACCAAAATTTTGTAATTAACTTTAAACGATACTCAATTTATTCTAATTTCCCTTGGGAAAACACAGATCTATAGATCTTATGATTTTATTATCCTAACTTAAAAATTCGCATTATTTCCCTATTTTGACCTTTTTCCACTCGTATACGCATGTTCTTATGTACATTTTATTCTT
>CAJDYZ010010696.1:72584-91172 GCA_903986555.1 Heterotrigona itama | reverse complement strand
CTCTCTCTCTCTCTCTCTCTCTCTCTCATTCTATTCCACTCCTTTGTAGAGATTTGCCCCGAAGTTTTCAATACACCTGCTACCAAGCTATTGTTAGTATAACACCATCCAAGAGGGAGAGATTATTGTCCTGACAAACACGCCGTTCTATTTCCTTCCATCAATCTATACTCTACAATCACCGATGACCGGTGTACAAGGCACC
This sequence comes from Heterotrigona itama, assembly GCA_903986555.1. Lineage (NCBI taxonomy): Eukaryota > Metazoa > Arthropoda > Insecta > Hymenoptera > Apidae > Heterotrigona > Heterotrigona itama. Next base: position 90,967 of record CAJDYZ010010696.1, on the reverse strand, counting down.
GATTTATATTTTTGCAGCGGATGCGCGACAACGGGCACAATGTGAAATTTAGAACGAGCGCGGCGAACGTGGTAATCAATGAGGTAAGTCGGGATACGCGTATTTCATTGGTTATTCCGCGACAAGACGCGCATGACAGTTCCCTCCTGTGTCTGTCTCTGTCATACGCGCAATTTTCATCCCTTGTCTCCTCTTCGAGCCCTCTGTCCTCTGTCCTGCTTGTCCCTACCGTAGAACGTTCGAACCCCTTACCTCGCTGCCCATCGCATAACCCAACTCCATTCACTTTTCCTTTTTCCACTCGGTTTTCTCTCTCGGTTTTATCTTCGTTGGTCCTTCTTGACAACAGTGCATTATTATTATACCACGATGAAAAAAGGATAATGTCTCCCGGTTACGCTCCGCTATTTCTTCATTAATTCTGTTCTCTTGGTGACCATTGCGGTTTCAACTAGAGCTAGTATCCGGGTACTGAGATATGCTCAGATAGAGTAAAATTACCCCATTATAGAGAAAAATTATCTAATGAACTATCCGAATACCCCCGGATATCTTACGAGATAATTGAGGCTAGAGTTATTATTATCCAACTCGTCGGATATCCGGACACTCGATATAATTTTATCCGATGTTTCGAGTAATTTATGTTTTTGCTGTGAAACTTGTTAAAAAATATTTATGTAAAGCAGCAACATTTGTCTGCTCTGAAAGAATATTTTCCACAACTGGAAATATTATTATCTCAGATAACAAGAATCTACTATTGGAAAAGCTAGAGTTGTTAGTATTTTTGTAAAAATTATTAGTACAAAAAGTAAGTATCTCATTGTTTTTATTATTTATCGCTAAAATATAAATTACATTATAGACATCTGAGTAATATGAGTAGAAATAATAAATATGTAGTCTCAACTATTTCGTGCATCCGGATATCTCGTGAGATATTCGGATACCCAGGTAATTTCGTTTACTCGGGGGTATCTCATAAGTGACAACTCTTGTTTCAATACTTTTTTAAATCAATTAGAAAGAGCGCGAAGAAAGATAAGAGAAACTACAAAATTTAACTGTCGTGAAATTCGTGTTGAATCAACGAGGTTACGATTCTTTATCTCTGTGTTCTTTCCTTTTTACCTCGTGAACCCTTCGCGACAGGACAAGGAAATTTCAAACAAGAGAGGCAAACTCTTAATTAATAATTTGAATAAGTCAAACACTCCGGCTCTCGTTTGATTTTTATTCGATAAACGGTCCGTGCCGTTGTCGTGGGATTTTTTAAAAGCGGCAAAAATGTTCGTCAGTCTCTCGAAACGGGAAGTATTAATTAATGAAATGGCGATCCATTCTAAGAACGAACCAATATTCAGTTTGCAGTACCATGATATGAAATAATTAAACACAGAAAACGATGGAGCGTTATAATTACCAGTATTAAACTACTTCCATTCTAGTAAGTTGCAAATTTATTTTTAAGTAATACTTCACGACAGTTAAATTTTATTGACAAGAAAGAAAATGATCGTATACAAAGATATAAATCCATTCCAGATACGTTAGTAAGTTGCAGATTTATTTTTAACAACTCACAAGGTACAACGATCAGTTAAGTTTTGTTGACAGAGAGGAAAATATGATCGTATACAAACATATAAATCAATGATCGTATACCGAGAAAAGAATGATCAATTTTATACTATTTGCTCGAGCAATTGCTCGAGCAAACTTTCTCGAGTGTGTACATTCCTCGATAAGATACCGTCATTTCGATTAGATTCTAGTCAGCGCGATTTCTGCATACTGCCGATGCACTCTCGTATGATCTCTCATAGTGTCCAATTTTGCCGCGGTACGGCGCTGGCAATGTTCTTAACGGACGCTTCAAATTTCACAATGTTCTTTGTAAACACGCGTCTCTCCGTGTCGATGGCTCAGGTATCTTTATATTGTTTCTGATTTCGTTTGCTTTACGATTCGTGGCTTGTTTCGTTGTTTCTCGAGTTGAGATAACTCCTCTTATCGTTAAGAATAATAAATTGTTCTCGCACAGCGTTTTGCGAAGTTAGTATTTCATTCGAAGGAAATGAAGCATTAAGTTGACAGTGGACTGGTAATGGGCTTTGCGTTAAGCTTGGCACGTGCATCAGCCAATGCATAATTATATTAGATTCTTCTGTGACAATAGCAACCAGTTGTTCGTACGGAATGCGATAAAACCATTGACGTTCGCAATGTCTACGTAACCGTAATCGTATTCGTACAAAAATGTAATTGCTTTCCTGTGCGGTACTTAAATGTATTGGAGTATATGCTTTCAAAAATTTACTTGCTGGGCATGAATGGACAGGTGCAACCCTCTAGGGAGAGGTTAGGTAAGTGTCAAATTTGAGTCAATCTCGCGCAAAAATTTCCTGTTACATATCTACCTTTTTTCCCCCCTTTGGTCAGTTACAATTCTTTTCTATTGTTTATGCTTCTTTTATTACTAAAATCTCTATTACCATGGCTTTTAGCGATCTTACTCGTTCCTTTCTCGTTTACCAAGCAATCTCGTTCACATAATGAATCGTAAAGAGAAAAGAATACTTTAGAGATGTACGAACCATTGATCAAAGATTGCTTTGTTCTTAGGAGGCTTTACTAACAGTACAATAGAATTATTTTCTGGTATGATTACCACAGATCGTGTTCCAAATATACAACTAGCTACTACAAATAATGGATTGCCTATGGATGACTCCAGTGTTACTACAGAGGTTGATAGCAAAGTCAAAACAAAATTATTGTCTATGTGGAATAATGTTAAATATGGTTAGTGTAAAACAATTTCACAATCGATTATAATATATACATGTATTTCTCCAAATCTCATTGATATTTGATTTTTTCAAAGGCTGGACCATTAAGGTAGTTAAACCAAACTTCTCGAAAGAATCTCCAGTATGGTTACTTGGAAAAATTTATCGTAAGAAACCAGAAGAGTTTTTGGAAAAAGCTTCTGAAGCAGAGAAAACTTTAGATACTGGAAGTGAAATATCTTTAGCTATGGATGCTATTAGTTTTGAGGATGGTATAGAAGAATTTAGAAAGGATTTCACATCACGCCTTTGGTTAACATATAGAAGAGAATTTCCTATATTAAATGGTTCTACATTCACCACCGATTGTGGTTGGGGATGTATGCTACGTAGTGGTCAAATGATGTTGGCACAAGCGCTGGTCTGCCATTTTCTTGGAAGAGGCATTTATTTTTTTCACAGTTTAATTATAAATGGCGATATAATAATTATTAATTACGTATATTATACTTATATTTTATTTATAGAATAATTCATAAACATTTTTCTTACAGAATGGCGGTGGCAGCTAGATCAACCAATAAAAACAGAACAACAAAAATCGGATGAATATAATCACAGGTTAATAATTAAATCATTTGGAGATCTACCAGATAGTATATCTCCATTTTCTATACATACACTTGTTTCTTTGGGTGCTCTATGGGGAAAACGTGCAGGAGATTGGTATGGACCTACTTCTGTAGCTCATCTTTTAAGCCAAGCAGTAGAGCAAGCAGCAGAACAACATCCAGTATTCAATAACTTAACCGTTTATGTTGCTCAAGATTGTGCAGGTGGTGTAGTTAAATAATGTTAACGATGAAAATTTGCCATATATTCCTGAGGCTAATTTATAATTAATTTATATTTTTCTTACAGTTTATCTGCAAGATGTAGAAAATGTATGCCAAATGCCAGATGGCAAATGGAAATCTCTTATACTCTTTGTACCTTTAAGACTTGGTGCTGACAAATTAAATCCTATTTATGCATCTTGCTTAACACACTTACTTACACTAGACACTTGTATTGGTGTAATCGGTGGTCGACCTCGGCATTCGCTTTATTTTATTGGTTTCCAGGAAGATAAATTAATTAATCTAGATCCGCATTATTGTCAAGAAACTGTTGATGTATTAAAAGATAATTTCCCTTTGACGAGTTTTCATTGTACTTCACCAAGGAAAATGTTAATATCAAAAATGGATCCTAGCTGTTGTGTGGGATTTTATTTTCATAACAAATTGCAATTTACAAACTTTATGGAGATTGTTCCCTCTGTATGTATAATTATTCCCATCAGATCATTGTCCTGCATTATATATAGATAATTTGCAAATACAACAATATATTTTTGATATTGCAGTACTTGGTGCCAGAAGATGAAAAAGTCGATTATCCGATGTTTTTATTTTGCGAAGGGAGCGGGAAAGATCTCCGTCAAAAAATTGAAATTGCAGAAAATATAATTCCTCCTACTACCTCTTTTACAGGTAATGGTACGTATGATGACGATCTTGACGAGTGCGAAGAATTTGAACTACTACAATGAAATGTTGATTATAGACATTAAAAAAGAAAAGATATCATGTACTTAAAAAACATTCATGATAATTCCTGGGGAAAAATGATAATGTTTGTCATTAACTATAATTCTCCGTTCATTCGTCCATATATGTATAAGAAAAAATCGATTGATGACTTTAGATGACAACGTTGCATATTAGGGAGTTGAATATTAATTTTTAAAATGAATTTATGCCGCAATATGATCTTTAGATCTCAACATACTCGTTGAACGACTGACATGAATTGATATATCGACTATTTTTCATTCGTGATAATGCATTTATAGATTCGAATTAGCATTATCTATACATTATTCTGTGATCATAATTTAGAACGCGGCTTTCATATTCCAGTTATTGCACAATTTTTTTTATCTTGTTTATTGATCTCGAAAAATATTAAGTAGAATGTTAATTTAGTATATGACTTAGAAGTATCATAACCAAAAAGATATTTATTCTTTTTCATGGATAATTATGTCGAGAAAATCTTACTTGCGTAGACCGTAAGTTGATGATTTTGCTATGAAGAGTAATTTTTATAAAAATTTCTTAATTCCTTATGAAAATGTTCCTGACAACTTATTTTGTGACGCAGCAATATTAGATTCCTCGCAAGATACAACTTGAGTATATTTTCTTTTGTGTGAAAGATATGTCTATGCAATCATCAGTATGCATTACATATTCAACCATATCTACCTGTTGTAATGAAACCTCAATTAATTTAAATTTTTTTTTTTCTACGATACAACTTTAACTTATTTATTTACGTAATATTCTGATTTTCCTTCAACAGTTATAATGAACTTATACTAAGTTCTCACAGCTCATCACTGCGTTTGACATAACGTTTTATGTTATGAAAGAGAAACACGTAATTAATAAGCATATATGACATTAAATCATTGTTATTACTGAGGAATGACTTAATTTTCGAATGAAAAGGAAATGTGAGCATGATATATAAGGTATATTATACTCATATTGATAAGATCTGTACACAACTAAAGGTTGTTAAAATTCTTATATCGGTACAGTTAAAAATAAATATGAAAAAATAATAAAAAAAATCATGTTTTAATATTTATTACCTATTTATAATAATTAATACATTTTAAAACGGAATATACATATGTCAATATACTTGCATCATAAAAGTTTCAACAAATTCCACTAATTTAGAATCATTCTTTAGTTCGTTTGATCCCTTTATATTATAAAATCAACAACGTTTTACAATTGATGTTTATAAATCATGATAAATAAAACTTAAATATAAATCATTTACAATGCTTGCTTTGTTAATAAATATTCATAAAATTATGCTTTCATCAAATCTTACGTGTCGATACAAAGAATATGTACAAATATAAAAAATCAGATCGGGTATGTACAAAATAAGTAAAAGTTGTGGATAAAAGTTAATAAAATTGATTTATACTGTATTCATCCAAAATATTGAAATAATCTATGTTATAATTGTATATACACAGTAACTTTTATATATGTACATATATATAAGTTGCAGAAAAATATATCAAATCTCCACAATTTGTGTGCATCCATTCAATTCATCAATTTGTGCGCATGTAAATTAATATTGATATCTTACACAGCACAAATGGAAGCATGTAATTATTATTAATTAAAAAGATATGCACTAATTTGTTATTTATTTTGTTATAAAATATTAATATGCCTAGGTAAATTAAGAACACGAAAAAAATTTGGTAAGAGTTTCCTTAACATCTGGCCATAGTTCATTAGTAGTGTTACCTCGAAAAGTATTTAATAATCCTAAATTACTATAAAATTCTAAAATAGGTTTAGTAGCATTCGAATATCTCTCCAGTCTTTCTTTTACAATTTCAACCTTATCATCGTCTCTTTTACTTAAAGGCTCGCCAGTCACGTCATCCTTACCCTGTTAAAAACCAAATTATTAGTTATTCAAATAGTTTTGGGCACAGTGAAAAGTTTCAAAGATATAAAAGTCGTCTAAAAAAAGATTCATCGGTTAGTAAATCGGAAGGAAAATCTAATTATGAAGATTTACTAGGCATGTTGCCAACGATATATTTGAGTATCAGTCAAAGTTTCTGTTCCAACTTACCGGTACTTTTGGACTGTTGAACCCGACATTATAGACTCTTCCACTCGGCAAATGAATCCATCTATTTTGCACGCGATCTAATATCACTTTGACGGGAACATCGAGGTAAAGAACCAGATTCACTGAATGCATTTTTTGCAGCATTTCCGCTTGTATTAATGTTCTTGGAAATCCTATAACAATCCCAAATATTTGAATTTACCTGCCCGCGTATGTTCACAATCCACATCTATCGGACATCAATCGATTAAAACTTTGAATTCGATTGAGTTTAATGATTAATTACAATCAAAATGAATTAACCGTAAAAATCGCGATTAATTCAATAATTAAATAATTAAACAACGAACTTAATTGCTGTTAATTGATAATTAATCATCTACTTTAATAGGTAACAACAATTATTTGAATAAAAATATTAAAACAAAGTAATAGGTAAATTGGTAACTGCAAATAACAATAAAATATATTTCCATTATAATTTTTAAGATTGTATTGAACTACTTACCATCTAATAACCAATTTTGATCAGCAATCGATTCGATTTCTTTGTTTATCATTGAAATCATTATATCATCAGGTACGAATTTACCGGATAATACATAATTCGAGACTGCTTTGCCCAGTTCTGTATTATTAAAACGATTACATTTTGATTACATTTATCATTTCGTACAGGGCGTTATTATTAATGTAACCATACAGTGGACTTTGAGACGGCCGATAATTGTATTGACGGAAGATTATATTTGTCTCAAGAATTATTTGAATTTATGTAATAAAAAGTTTAGTATTTTCTCATTGTACAAATAAATAGCCCGATAATGTGATATCAAATATATAAAAATGCATTACAAAAAAATCTAACCATATCCAAATAGCTATTTTTGTAGATGTACTTCTAAGAAATTTGTCGAAAAACAAAATTTTATTAATTTTACTGTATGTATAAATAATTTGACGATTTCTTATAGAATTAAAAATTAAAAGAAAGAAACTCATTCATAAAAATGTTTAAAAACATCTGAACTAACGCAGATAAGTAAGGCATGTTAATTAGACCAATTCGATAATATAAATCTACGTATATTGGCTTGATTATATAAAATGACAAAGGAAATGTATACTTAAGCATTAGATTAATTTCCTGTATGTATATTAACAACTTATTAAGTTACATGTGGAATTTGAAACAATAACAGATCGACAAAAATCCATACTGTTTAGTAATAAATGATAGTGCAATGTAATTCCGAGCACGAATCTAAATATTTAGAATATTTATAAATGAATAGTATGCCTTTCATTCGATAACTATCGCGTAAATTTAGTTCGCAAACATAGTACGAATACATAGTATAGAATAATATCATGAACCATTAAACAATAATTTTAATTTGATTAGAGACTATTGAGAAAACAAATGTTTCTTTAACTGCGTTTCATTAAATAAAACATAAACTTTTAAGGTTGAAACATATACATATGTATATGTCATAAATATACTTAAAATCAAAAAATGTTTTTGATAAATCAACTTCAAAAAAACAAATGATATGCAAAAATTTTAATCTGAAGAAATAAAAATGAATGATAAAAGTTTCATCATTCTTTATTAGAATCATTTAAATAACACAGCGAACGGTTTATGGTTTAAAACGTACCGGTATTCGACTTCATATGAAGTCGTAATTTATCACCACTTGAAATGTGAGTCATCTTAAAATGTTCAACAATTCTAGTTGACATGGTACCTTTACCGGAAGCAGGGGCACCTAAAATCACGGCCCTGAAGGCCGCAGCCTTGAAACACCACGTGGATAGTACTACCATTAAATCGTCACTTTAAAAGGACACGAAAATAAAAAAAATTTGTCAAATATTTACGTCGAACTTCTAGTTTAATTGCCCGTCGTTGATTTACGCGAGAATGTTGTGGCAACTACAGTTCTTTAAAATATAACGCGTTACTCTATCTATAACAGTGACCTGTGAACCACGATGGCGACTAGTTGCCGGATTGTTAGATAACTGATTAACCAATGAATGGAGTCTAGTCTTTTCTGGTTTGATTGTTGGCTACCTTGCACGATGTGCATATGTACGTACAAAAATATGACATAAATATAAATCTTTTTCTAATTTTTGCATGCTTAAGTCACGATTATAAATATTTTTTTCAGTTTAAATATGTAAAAATTTTCTTGAAATCTTGATAAAAGTAACACACTATTTTTATTGACAAAGTAGCACTTTATTCATATGAAAAAGTAATACAACATTAGGGCCTGTGCTCGATTTCTTTTATAATTATTTTCAAAAGCGTATGTAACGAGAAAACTAGAGAAGGCCTTCTTTTCGTTTGGACATCTTACGCATTCTATGTAACAATAGATCAAAATTACAAATCGTGGAAATTTTGTTGGCTTGTGAAAGCCTATCATTGTGTACTAGGGTGTTTATCTCTGTTTACAAATTTGCATCTCTATAACTATGATTTTAATGTTTCTTTCTTGTTTCTATTAAATCCGTAAAGTCGACGTAATGTACAATATATCGTTAAAACCGCTTCTTTCTTTTTCTGCAAAAGTGTATTTTTTTCTGCAATTGTGTATTTTACCCTTTAAAATATATTTATAAATCTTTGTAATCACGAGCTATCATTTATATGTACCATAACATTCTTCATTAATACTAAGCACCCAAATGTCACTCAACGTATCGCAAATTTGATCAAATGCTTGAAACTTACAAGAAGACTGCAAGGCTTTCGCATCTGGGATTCGGCTGAATCTTTATACATTGATAGATTTCGGTACCCTGTTTATGATTATATACCATTATAAGGCCAGACACTCAAGGGTTTTTAAAATATTTGCGATTAAAGTTTTATTATATCCATAAGTAAAATTGCAGGTGAAGCAACAGCCGTCGCTCTACGGTAACATGCTAAAATGACACTCGGGTTCTACTTTCTCAGAAAATTTTTTGCAATTAAATTATTTTCATTTATTATACTTATGATAATTATTTTCATTTATTATATTTTTTATTTATTATACTAATAATAAAATACCGAATCCTTACAATGATACAAAACAATAATTCAGCAAACTGTGATAAATACTAACGTTATATATAGTAATAAATGACTAGTTATAAATATTTAACGTTATAATAAATTTTTTGTGTATAATGACATGTATCATTTTGGAATTCCTTTATCTAACAAATAAAATAAAAACCTAGAAATGAATGAAAATAATGTACTAGAAATAGACTTGAAAATAAATTACACACCTATATACATGAAGTATAATAAATGAAAATATTTTAATTGGGAAAAAAAAATTGTCCGAGAATGGAGAATAGAACCCGAGTTGACAGCTAACCATCCTAGTACGTTATCGTGGAGCCACAACCATTTTTGACCGTCATTTCAACTGCAACTATACTTGTAGGTATAACTTGTGGATAAAACTTCAATCGCAAATATCTTAAAAACTCTTAAGTGGCTGCACCTATAATGGTATATATTCATAAATAGAATACCAAAATTTATCGGTATACAAAGTTTCGAATCCCAGACCTGAAAGCCTTGCAGTCTCCTTGCTAGTCTGATCCTAGTGTTACCTGGGTTTATACTTAATATGTATTAAGTTTTAAATCTTAAAAAAAAAGAAAAAGAAAAGATAAGCTAAAAACCTGTTTTTTAATACTTTATTGCCTTTTCATGTTTTTTGTATCGAATTCTTTCCAGTAAAAGAGTTCATAATTATCAAAAAGACTATTATGAACATCTTATAAATGTTTTATTGCAAAATATTTTTAGATTTCGACAATGCTCGTTTTAAAAAACGAGAGAAAATAGAATTTTCCTAAATTACTTGGAACAGAACTTCAATAAAAAAAATAACACATAAATATAAATCAGTATTGAGATATTTCATTCTTTTAATCTACGACAAAAAAAAAATAAGTATATCGTTGAATTTTTATCCGATAAAAATATGTAGTTAGTCCATTGCAATAATGGTGCACATGTAAGTGCTTTGAATCTGGTACAATAGTGTTGATCTATGTAAATGCTTTCTCTGTGTCGCATGTGATTTCTCCTAAACACATGAAAGTAAATAGAAAAAATTTCATCACTGTCTCTGATTCTTTACCACAGCTCCCCATCTTTTTCTTTAGCTGGCACTTCTATTACTCGTGGTTTGTCAATTATTCTAGCTGTGCGATTTCCTTTCTCTACGATACCAATAATCCATGCTTGATAGCCTTCCTGCTTTTCAATATCTTTACAATACGCAGCGGCCTAAAAATTATTCGTAAATTATAAGAATCTGTTCACTAATAAACATTCCACCAATGTGTTTTGTATTACAAAAAATAAAAATAAAACAATTGTAAGAGATTCGACGTCACCAAAATGCTTATAATAGCAAATTAGCATGAAATTCTCTATTGCTTTTCCTGCCGTTCTTTAAAGTATTTAATGATAAATAATATACATTACTGTATTAGCAGGACACAAGAAAAAAATACTTAAAAAAGAAAAATATTACAAACTTGTTCTCTAGGTAGGCAAATGAGCAATCCACCGCTCGTTTCCGCCGAATGACCTTGAAGAAGTTGGAACATGTTACCGCATGCTTTTGCTACAGCTGCCATTTTAGCGATAACAGGTAAATTATGAATAACAAAAGAGACTTCGTTTTTCTGGTGTTTGGCCAGATTTTGTGCATGTCCTAAAAGACCAAAGCCCGTAACATCTGTTGCTCCATGAGCATTGTATTTATGCATTAATCTAGCCGCTGAAAATAAAAAAAAGAGTTAATTACCGCTTTTGTGTTAATAAAAATATAAAGTTGTAATTTATTGCATACCTATTCTGTTAAGCCTGGCCATACTATCCATCGCTCTTTGATAGGCTTTTCTCACATCATCTTCACTGACCACAAGTTTGATTCTGTTCCAACGATCTGGTTGATCTAACCATTGGTGAGCATTGACAGCAACTTGAGTGCCAAGTGGCTTTGTCAAAACAAGAACATCACCCACAACCGCATTGTCCGGTCTGTAACATAAAGAGTTATTAAAAAAGAAATGATACTATGTTATATCAATCATTCATTGGCACATACACAATGTATTCATTTGGTTGACAAACAGTAGAAGCAACACCACCTATCGTACACCAAGGATTAACAACTGTCTGACCTCCTGTCACTGTGGTACCAGCTTCCAAAGCAGAATCTTTGAATCCCCTCATGATCAAAGGAACAACAACATCCCGTTCCTTCTCAGTCATTTTTGTACTGACTCCCAACAGCATCAGCATATTGTCACACTCAGTAACACCCATGGCATATAGATCGCTGATAACATTTGCACAAGCAATTTTACCTGAAAAAGTACTCCAATAGCAGTGGTTAAACAGGATACTATCAAACAAATTTTATCCTTAATAAAATAAATTTTATATAAGAATATAATTCCTTAATAAAAGAAAATTCATATGAATGTACGATGCATAATCTTAAAATATTAATGATGTGTCTTACCCATCATATAAGGATCATCAACTAATGGGTAGAAAAAGTCAGTAGTTTGTACCAAACTAAGCCCTCCATGCCTCAGTGGAGTTACGGAGGAATCCATGCCAATGCCTGAAAAAAAAATATAAATTATTCTCAATATTTATGTATTTCTAAAAAAATAATAATACTTCGAAGTTATTTTCGCATGATTCTTTTTGTAGATTCGTTTTAATTTAATTGTCATATAATACTATGAGTAAAAAAAATTCGTTTGTATATTAATAATTCCGGTGTTATGATTTTATGTGTCATTAAAATACAAGTTGAGAACACTAGTATTTCCGGTGGCGTGGGAGAAATTGGGCGGGAGACGATAACATGGCTGCTAACATGATAGGGCTGCCTATTGAGATATTTGTGCCCTAGGTAAGTTTTTAATAAAATTATTTGTTTACAAACAAAATCCCTACGCTGTATAATAACTTTTTATAATCAAATAAGTAAAACGCGGCATTTAAATGTTTTTATCAAGCGTAGAAAAATATTTTAGCCGGGAAAAATTTCCATAATTCACGTTCAAATTTGCAACGATAGTTCTTTACTTTAACGAACGTAATTGTTCAAAAGTGAAAAAAAATAATTTAACAATAGAAAAACATTCAGGCAGATGTTTGTGTTAACACAATTAATAAAACTTAAAAATATACGAAAAAAAGAAAAAACTAAGACGCCTGTGTAAAAAAAATCAAACATGTCGGTGCAGCGCTGTCTCGCAAAGGCGCGCATTAAAATCAAACAACTTACCGATGCGTGGAATGGCCATGTGCATAAAATGGGCATGCTCATGATCTTGTGCGCTACCATCGTCGGCCTGCAGTCCCTCGAGGAGTTTCCCAAGAACCTCCTGAGGGACTTTACACCCTCATCCTTTCAGGTCGGCGAATCGCGTAAGGTGGAAGGTTGCGTCGAGATCATGTGCCACCGGATCAAATGGCCTACGCAACGCCAAGGCATTCGGATTTCCACCGAGCTCCAACTGAGCTACGGACAGGGCGTCCTGGGCAACTGGGGTACCCTGTAGTTCCGCCATCTTGCTAAAACGAAAACTAATGACGAACCGGGTACGCGACGCGTTTCGCGGCCCTGCACAACGATTCTCTTTCCAATGATTTCACCTCCTCAATTCCTCTTGCGCGATGTATCTACAAGTAGGTTCTCACACTGGTCGGCTGCGCTCTCTGTACTTACGATACGCAGACACGAATCTACGAACGCCGCCGACAGACAGCCACTGGCTTTGTAACCCTTACTCGACTCGAGTAACACGAACTCGTCACAAACGAGAATTATATTTTGCACCGGCGTCGACTAACCGGGATCGTACGTACTAACAAAATGGACGTGCCTTCAGCTTTCGCAGAATCGGAAGAACGCGCAAGGCCACCAAGAGCCCCCCCAATGCCTCTACTGTGGCATTGCTCTATTTTGATTGGCCCTTTCGAATTGGCGCATGCGTATTTTTCGCGTAACGCCCAGGTACGTCCATACCATGACAATTCGCCCGTGCTGCACGTACGCGACATCGAATTGTGTTATGCATTAAGAATTGACGCGACAAGTGTGCCTCTGTGACATGTATACGCTTTGCTCTTGATAAGTTCAAGCAGTGACTGGCAAATTATATTTTTTGGTATGCTAATTCGTAATAATCGGATAATTAAAGGGAAGATTTGACTTGTTTCAATAGATGCGTAATTTCACATATAGAGCATGATCGGCAAATGTTTTTTCAAATTTGAAATTTGATTATCGGTAAAATATATATTTTGATTATTTTCTGATAATTATGTATCTTTTTTTTTATTAAAATTAATACATTTCTGCTGACTTATTAACTGATTATAAATTCATTAGTCAAAATGTCATGTCTTTTTGGATAGAAGTGTTCAATAGCAAAAATTCAGAGATACGCCAATGAAGGTACAATCTGATTTAAAATTCTTTCATCTCCAATTGGAGCAGTACACGTTTAAAAACAGAATTGTTTAAGATTTTTCAACGTTATTATTTCTGTTAATCTTTATATTGTTCCAAAAATTGGTACACATATAGTACTTTTGATTATAATTAAAAAATAAATAAATTTTCTTATGTGTAAAAAGATAGTATCATCAGCGCCATGCTTTGTCCTTGACCATCACTCATTCTTGTTTATCAGTTTGACATATTTTTCTTATAAAATATACACAAAATGTGTAATATCACGATATAAAATTCAATATAAAATTGGATATTTATAACTGAGAATATATTGGATATTTATAACTGATATATTATAAGAGATTATATATATCTAAGAGGTTATAAGTGAACAGAAATTTAGTCTTTTTATTGTTTATAAAAGAATTTGCAAATTTAACTATTTCTTTTCATCGTAGATATTAATTTCTTACCTCTGTATCAATTTGACAACAAGGGATAAACTAAATTGGAAAAATGAAGAAGGAATGAGAGTTAAAAGATACATTTATCTTTTTTTTTTTTGTATTGATCTAGATTATGCCATTGTTTTTTATAAAAATCTCTTGCTAATGAAAAGTACAATCTGCGAAAGCAATTTGTCTAGAAACGTCATGTTTGCATTCGTAGATTTGCAGATTCGCACGTACACTGCACATTATGGTGCATTTAAGAATTCGGTTGTTTTCGAATAATTAACCGGAAGCAGTGGAATCTTTTAGCGCAACACATGCTCAATTTTCATTAGCTTCTTCCGTTGGCTCGAAGATACTGCGTTGCTTTACTGACCAATCAACATTTTTCAGTGATTCTCAACCACGTCAAGATAATACTTTGGTTGTGCAAATATGTATTTTTATTCTACGCTGCGAAAACAAGCTGAAGAAAGGAGAAGGGGAAGGATCCCTTTTCCAAATCCAATCATGAAATTGTGTAGATCCGACTATACTTTGTTTTTAATTGTCTTTTATTGCTGTACATAATTTTAATAATATATATGACTTTATTAATTCTTATTAATGATAGTATATTAATACTATAATAAATTACAAATTATTTTAGAATATAAGTTTCCCACGTAAATTGTGCTAATAACATTTCCTAATTCTTTATATATAAAGTTTATGTGTGTATATACATATGTGTGATGCGTGTGTTTAATTTCGCATATATATGTATGTATATACATATAATTTATCAGTCGTTGTAGTATTCTGCGTTCATTTATAATAATTACAAACTTTTATAAAAACTTTTGATTTAAAATTGATCAACTCTTTCGTCTTGTTGATTTTTCACTATCGAGCAAGAAATATCGTTTTCGATTGACATTCCCGATTCCTTTTCGTTTAATATCTTATCGATCAAATTCAATACAGATATTTTAAAGCTTCTCTTCTCTTGTCTCGTCATTTGTCGTACGTCTGGAAGCAAGCTTTTAAAGAACAACAAGTCTGAGTCGTTGATCGATTCGTCGAAGTCTCGACGATTGGCGAGAACACAATTATCCAAGCATCTGTGTGACAACAATTGGTCGTCTGTAACCCTGATTGTTTTACTCCTCGAGAACGCGTATTCTTCGTTCCTCGTGTCTCCCTCTCTTTCTGGCTCTGGCATCTTTTGGTCTGATTTGTTTAATTTTTCATAATTGGAGGATGTGTCAGAGGCGGTTTCCTCTTCGTTCCAATTCTCTTGCACTATTGGTCCTTCTTCATTCAAACTGTCATCTGGCCTGGGGATAAAAACAAAGAAATATAAAAAAAAAAATAGCTCGACGAATCACGGGATTTATTAACGATTTTCTATTGCATGTCAATGTTTGTCAATTACCTACGAAGTTTGCTGTAAGGAAGTAAAAAGTCCATATAATCGGCCATGTAATACGGCCTCTTCACTTTCGAATTCGCCGTACTTTGATTTCTTAAATGTCTACTGAAACTAGCCCGAAGATTTTTCCATTTCTCCTTGCATTCCGCTGCTATGGGAGTAAAGGAATTCAAAATATATGATTGAATTTCGCATAGAAAAACTGGAAGACGCATTTGAACTCGGAATTCTTACCAGAAGCGTTCACCTCTTGTGCCACTGCTCTCCACATTTTATTTCGTACAACTCTGTTATGGTAGTCATTACAGCTGAGATCATACAACGCTGGATATTTTTTAACTGTTAATACTAAGTTTATGTAATTCCTCGTTTCATCCATCTTTTTTGTTTTTTGCAATATTGTTTTTAACAATAAATAAATACGTCGCTATATCGCGAATTAATATCTTTTTACAAAGAACGTGATGATATACTGAAATAAAAACACGTCTAACATCAACGAAAAATTATTTTATAAAGTAATATACAGTCATCTGCTTGATTTTTGTAAGAATAGTATTATCACGCGACTTTGAATTCATAAGTTTTGTATCCCTCGCAATACAATTCGCAATGCGATATGTGTCATATAGAGTTCGCGAACATGCAATGTCTGCGACGCTTTTCCAACCGTGTCACTTTCACTTTGGCCACCCTTTTTACTTTTTGATTGATTTTCAGAGTACTGAACGTCGAACAATAACTAGGATACTTCAACGCAATACGTAAAAGAATACTTGATCGGTGGATACGGTTCGATATCAGAAAGTTGTCGCGTCACCGACAAAACGTCATGTCGCCTCGCGTCTGTCGTTTCCAGGGATGACTAACATGTTATTGGACCCTGGGCAAATATTAGTTATTGCAAATTGCCTTTTAAGATTGTCGATGAGATTTTTATTGCATTGCAATTTATATAGGATCTTATTTAATGTGTGACATTAAGGAATTAAGTCATAAATTACTTGAGATGAAAAAATAAAATTACAAATGATCAATTATGATAAGCTACACTCATGCAGGGATATTTTTAGCGTGCTGAACCGGAACATAAACGTACTTTTAGTTATTCAGGTATCCGCGTTATCCTTACGCGATAAGATCAACAATTCGATAGGTGGTGCTGCTATCGATAATAAATCAATAGATAAAGTTTTTTAAATCAGTCAAATGAAATAATTTGTTCAGTTATACAATTCATTTAATCAAAGATGCAAAATACAGAACATACCATCATCTAGTATATTTTTGTTTTACGGCTCAAGAGTTTTTTTTTTCGGTTTCAAAGTCGTTGCCAACGTTATCGATTCAGCATAGAAGGAATAAGATTACAACGTTATTAATGGTTGGAATTGGAACTAAATTTTATTAAAAATTGCATTACAAACAAAATTTATATTCAATGAACATCACATTTATGTCACACGATAGAAGGAACATCCAATGCTTTTTTGTGACTCATGTTTGGGATATCTAACCCTCGTACCATTTTCGTGTCACATCCTACCATATCGATTTAAACAGATTTTGTACCACAGCGCTACTAATAATAGGAATTAAAATTAAAAAATATAAATAATGTTATTACATTTGCATCGAAAATTATTTATTATTAACGAATTAAACGTGAACGCTTTCTTACTTGCATAACTCTTCTTAAAGGACAACCAACTTAATTTCTGACTGTAATATAATTATTTTCTACATAAATTAGTATTGTATGTTACAGACTTATAAATTAGCATTTAGCAATTATATCGACAGAGTTATAAGTTAAAACTAACCAAGCAAACGTAAAATTCACTTTGCAAAAAATATAGAAATTAGTATTTATTGTTATCCATCTTTGCACAGACGAGGTATATGAAATCTTTGGTAGTACATACCTGTTGTGTTGAAATTCTCCTTATGTTAATGGTTATGTAAAGGTCCTTGTTATGAAGCTGCAGTTAAGTACTAAATTTCGGAATTTAACGTAAGAAACATTTTTTAGTAACTTTTTAATTTTTAATTTTTAATAATAAACAATCGAAGCATTCTTTCTAAATAATATAATTTAATATAATAATAAAGTATATAATAAATATAATAAGTATATAATAAATTTATAAAGTATATAATTCTATTTGTTCGTTTATTAGTTATTTAACAATTTTTAATTATTTGTTATTAATTATTATTAATTATTGTAATTGATCGATTCAGACTTATTCTTTTTCACAAGCTTGCTCCTACGAAACGTACGAAAAATAATGAGACAGGAAAATTGTTTAAAATATCAGTATTGAATTTGATTGATTGAGATAAGTAACGAGAGGAAATCGAAACCTAATCGATTTTTTTCTTGCGCGATAGTAGAAGATCAATAAGATAAAAGAGTCGACCAGTTTTAAATTAAAAGATTTTATAAAAATTTGTAATATATTATATAATA
>CAJDYZ010010696.1:28359-69066 GCA_903986555.1 Heterotrigona itama | reverse complement strand
AAAAAAAAAAAAAAAAAAAATAGATGACCTCGTGGTGATCTCGAGATTTTAGAAACGTCCCCACCTATACAAATTTAGTTTCGTCATAAGATATCCTCTTTTGAACAGAAGTTTTTGAGATAATTGCGTGAAAGAATATAATCTTACCTGTAGCTGTAAAATACTAATGCGAAGATCTGATTCGTTGAATTCGTATGGAATATTCCAACCTAATGGCCCAAAGTTACGTCGTTCTTGAACAACTGCATGAAAGAAACACAGAGCAAAAAGGAGTCCTCTCCATTCATGTATTTTGGTACAACTGGCAAAGAACTTCGGATCCGATATTGGATCGTTCATATAACTTCTCAGTAGATTATTCTTCAGCCCTTTTGGCGGCTCATTAGTCATTTTAACACCATTTTGCAGTATAGAAATTGGGAAATCCTTCGATGGATAGCTAGTTAACCACAAACGAAACTTCGGATGCGTGTTCTCTGGTATAATTATTTCGTCGCAGATTCTGTCTAATTCTTTCATCCAGGACACTGCCAAATGACAATTTTGAAGCACTACCCATTCCCCGCTCTTTGTTCCTCTATCTATCATGTTCACCGCGATTGGGCCTTGACCTTGTCCCAATGATATAGTCATCAGATTCTCTTTTGATATTCCATAATCTTCCGAGAATCTGATCAATCCCGCCATTGGATCGGATCCGGGAGAAAGAATAAAAATAAGAGGAGTCACGTTAGTAGAATCGTTATAACACGCTTGAAGATCAAACGGTGGTGGTTCTACGAAAGATTGGCCCATGTTATATATAACGAACATTCGCACAGCGGTCACAATTTTATCGGGTCTTATGCATTTAAGTATGACCAGCTTTTTCAAGCTTTCAGCCTCGTTTTCAAATGGACGTGGGAAAGATTCCTTCTCAGGATTAGACGAGTCATAATAAGCCTTCCAATGTGATGTTTGCGTTTCAAACGATTGTCTTAATCTTTCAAGACCCGGCAAACTTGTAGCTCGAACTATTTCATTCCAAGATTTATCAGTTAACCAAGGGATGCCGGGATTAGGGTAAGGATTATCTAGGCCTACGTCACCTGCCAATAAAAACGTCCAAAACTCTTCGTTTATTTTTTTATCAGCACGTAAGAGACCAACGCACAGAACAAAACAGAATATCAGTTTATCTTTTTCAAACAAAGAACGACACACGTTTCTATAAATACTGGCTGTAAAATACGCGTTTAAATTGTTTATTCGGACGTTTAGATTCTCATCCTGTTCACTGTTCGCTATTGACATTTCATAGAGATGAATGAACCATGGTAGAGAATACTGATACATAGGATCGATGTTTGCCAGTTCGGAAATGCAGAAGAACAGCACAGAACCATGTTCCGAGACAGGTTTGTATTCGTTACGAGCGTAATCAATTTCCATCGCCGTTTTAGCAGCTATCTCTTGTTTAGCTTCAATGTCCTCTGCTAGTATTTTCGATGTTGATAATATTGTAATCGCCGTTTCATCCTCCAAAATATTACCTTCTGATGCGGACAAAACCTCTAAAATTTTATCTTCTATTTCCTCCAATATTCTCTTGTTATTCGCAGCTTCTACGATTAGCTGGTTCTTACGTTCCTCGAGCACAGGCAATTCCTTAGCGACAACTATACCCAACAACTGATCCTGAAGTCCTTGGGGTGTAATCATGAAATTTAATAGCGTTACTTTCACAACCACTTCTGGTAAATAATGTGGATTTCTTAAACGCGTTGTTATATAAAATCGAAAATTAGGATCATATTCAATCACATGTTCGCCGAATTTCATGTAAAAAACACCACGTTCTTTGTAGATGTTCTTAAGAAGCACAGGTTCTAATATCGCGTCTATTTCTTCTAAAATATTTTCTAACAGAACAGGCGTGCCAAGTTGTATGCAGGTGTCTACTATTTTCACATAATTCGGATCAGAAAGTTTGATAACCGTCAAATTATTTTCTTTCTCCATATTTTTTATCCACTTGTTCGCTTGATTTTGTGGGTCGATCATAAGTGGCCATCGATCAGCGTTCTTTACAATTATTCCATTCTCCACGGAGAAATGATCTGCTGGTAAGCCAAAGATTATCCATGCTCGAATTTCCACCTGTTTACCTAAAATGTCGATCAAATTGAATTTTTCCCCGCACGGAATTGCCGCCTTTACGCAAGAATCGTGCCATTCTGTGATTAATTTATTTCTGTACTCTATCGTGAAGGCTCCGAAGTAAGCGACTACTCCCGAAGACAATAAAACATCTCCAATAACATTATTAAGACTTGAGCCTAGTATCGTGGCTGTTTCCTGCCACCTGTTTTTCTCTCCACTTAAACCGCCTAGCAGTTTCTCAGCCCTGTCCAATTTTTTCTTACAATAGTCGATTTGATCTTCCAACTTCTTTTTCTCTCTCATGCACTCGGCAAATTCGTCATTGAGCGATTGCAATTTCTGTGTAACTTCCTGAAGAAGGGCTCTTTTGGCGTTCAAAGCCTCCATCTGTTTAGCAAGAGCTGCTTCAGCTTCTGCCAGCATCGCCTGCTTCGGGGCAACGACTTTAATCACCCGGTCATAAACTTCGATCGCTCGTACCCACTTACAAAGGCCCTCGCAGGCAGTGGAGACCTTCTTAATAGCCTCCGGTTGAAAGCTTCTGTCGTTTATAAATCTCTCGCGAATTATCTTCATATACGCCGGTGGTATGTTGTCTTTGTCGAAGTTTTTCAAACTTTCGAGAAACCTCATGTCTCCCAGTAGCCTTATAGATGCTGGCCAGTAATCTTCCACAACTCGGCCGGTTGTCGGATCCTGAACTTTCTCAGGTTTGACACCTTTCAAGATGCAAATAGCTTCCATCACCAATCTTACGCCTGCTGGTGGACTTTTCATTGATCGCACGATACTGATGTCCGCGGGTTTCAGGGTATCTAGCGCAGCTAAAGCAGCCTCTAACGCAGGTGTTGCCTCAGCCAAATCGCTTTCACAATCGTCTTTTATCGCCTGTGCAGCGGCAGCAGCTTCGTTTGCTAAAGCTTCCTCAGCAGCTACGATCTCTTTTCTGGCCTCGATGTTGATCGTATCTTGTTCGATCCTGATCATAAGCTTGTTACTTAACTCAGACTGTGCCAGCAATTTTGGTTGCAAGGCTTGAAGTTCTTCCTTCATAACTGCTATTTGATCCGCTGCAAAATCTAATCTTTCCAATCCCCTTTCGTATCGCATTTGCTGCGCGGTGATTTCGTCGATTTTCTTGTCGTACAGCCTACAAAACGATTTGATGAGCTCTAGGAAACTTGTCGGTGTTATGTAGTATCTTCTTCCTTGCGTGTTATAATAATCTTCGCTAGCTAATGCGATACTCGTGTGGAATTTTTTGGATATGTAGACACATTTTTCTCGTAAATCCTCACTGATGTTAACATTTTTCAACGATACCCGCGCTACCTTCTCCAGCGCGTCTTCAGGCCAAATGGTATACCAGTCGATAGTACAACAGTTTATCAACGAGGGGAACATCCGCAGACGGTTTCTAAATTTGTCTCCTATAGGTGACATCGTTAAAATCCAGTGAAGATTTTTTATTATCCTCTCGAGAAATAGATTGTAAAGAATCATAGGAGTAATTTCAACTTTTCTCCCACCGATACTGTGCATTACGTTCGTCATTTTATCCAAAATCTCAGCTTTCTCTTCCGTGTCGTATAAATTTGGCACATCAGCCGTGTTTAAGACCATATTTATATCCTCGATGAAGGATTCGTCCTTTATTTGATGATCGCCAAAAAGAAATACAGTGGGTTTTCCATCGCATCCAACGCGCAGCAACAATTTCCTCAAATCTTCCCGCCATTCCGAAAATTCGTAAGTTGTAGTAATTTCAACTTGATATATCAGATATTCGCACATGTTGGTCGCCAGCTTAGCACACGAACTTTTACCCGATCCACCCATTCCTATTAAAAGGGCATGTCCGCTTTCTTGCTGCAGTATGCGAGAAATGCGAGAAATGTGTTCAATAGCGTATCTGAATAGTACCAAGGACATTGGTGTCTTGGAAAGCATATTGTACTCCGTTAAGTAATAATCCATCTTGTGTTGCAAATCTTCTAGATCTTCCACTTCGTCGTATACTTTTGGCTCGGCATCAGGTTCTATATAATTACCAAAAAAAAGGTCACACATGTGGGAACTTGTTATTGTCTCTCCTTCTTGCAACAGTCTACCAAGTACTTTCTTCAATGGTTGTCGCAATTGATCGTAACAAGTATACTGAACCATTTCAAACAACATTTCTCGGTCATTGTCATCTATCAGTCTATCATGAAACACTCTGTATACCTCGTGAACCCAAAGTCTAATCAGCTTGTCCGGATCCTTCATCCTGGAAGCTGGTACCAAAAGTATACCCTTAATAACTCGGCTGAAATCGCGCAAATTAAAGGTGTAATGACTCTTCGCTGGAATCGGTAGAAAGGTTTTGATCGCGTTGAGAAATATATCCATCGTCGCGGTTACGATCATTCTTCCCAATCTTGAGACTTCTGGTAAAAATCCTTTTGCAAAGTGTGTATCAAGAATCGAAGAAAAAATTTTGGTCATCGTCACCTCTTCGAAAAAGTCGATACCAATTATGTGCATATGTCGAGTTAATCTAGGTGTGACCACGTTTGAACCACCTCCGGGTGGTAACATAGCACAAATCAGAAACATATCCACCAAGTATAACATTGTCGTGTCTTTTATATCAAACCAGTGTCCATGATCCACCCACTGACGAATAAGTTCAATTGGTGGCTGAGCACCGTATTGTTCTTTCTGCGGCATGCTTAAATCATCAACAAATATTACGCACTTTTTCCCCATTTGTGGACCGTAAACACCTTTTCTTCTACGATCTAGCTTGGTCATTATTATCTCTTGAGTTTGAGCAGCAGTGGTACGAGCGCTAAAGTTGATGATATTCTCTATATATTTGTCTCTGGGTAGAAATTGCAAATAATTTAATACAATAACAGATTTCCCAGTACCAGTTGGTCCAACAAATAAAATAGGTATTTCTCTATGAAGAAGATTTCTGATAAAGAAATATTGGATTACTACTTCAGTTGTTGGCACAATTGATTCACTTGATTTTGCATCTGGTAATAAAGACGCCTAAAATATAAAAAAAAGATACATATTTATAAAATGTCATTATTTATCTAGAGTATCAATTTCATTTGTATTTCCAATAGAAGAGAAATAATTTTGTATTTAAAAACAATAAATATCTTTTTGTACTGTAGAAAATATTGCAATATATTTAATAAAATAAATAATATTATAATATCTTTAAATAAAATAATTAATATATTGCAATTAATATAATAAATGCAATTAATATAATTAATATATTTAAAAGAACTAATATATTTAATAAAATGAAATATAATATTATAATATAACTAATTAACTAGTTTAATTAATTATAATATTTTTATTTTATATATTAATTGTATATTCTTTTATATTCAAAAAATGAATTATAAATTATTATGAGGCAATAGAATATCACACAAATCTAAAAGATTAAATCATGATTTAAAATTATATTATTAAAAAGAAATAAATATTTATATAAAACAATTCTTAAAGTGTGAAATTATTAAGATTAATATTCCTATTAATATTAAAGAGATCAATTACTTTACTTTTACAATTTACTTTCTTTGGAAATAATATTTCCTCAATCTTTTTTTACGAAACGCATTTTAATACAAAAAGACTACTTAAAAAAATTTTACAAAAATTTAAAAAAAAAAGGAGAACTGATTATGAGTCAATATTTTTAAAATATTTAATACCTGTAATGCTGTGTCCATCCACGGTATCCAGCATCCATTATTTCTTTTATCATATATCCAATCATAAACAGTTCCCTTGTCAGGAAAAAGCTGTTGTTTCGTCAATTTAAAAGCTTTTGGTTTAGGATATTCATCATCAGTTCCAAGTAATAATTTTCTTAAATAAACATCGAAAATCTTTCTGCTATCGCTTGTTAACGTTGAACACATTCCCCAAACAATGCTAAATAATAAAACGCATTGAAGCCAAATTGTGCTAACTTGTGTTTCTCCGTTCAACATTGCGGTGAAAAGTTTTGTAAATGACTAAAATAAATAGCAGTAAATCCTAATTTTAATTTCAAATAAAATCCATAAAGTACAATATGTAATTTTCATTGGACTAATTTTAGCATTTGAATATCATCAATAAAATAATACTAAATTTATTCGTCATGAGTAAGAACGTTTTAAAAGATATATCAGTTAAATTCAAATGTATTTTCTACTTACTAAAAACATATGAAGCTCTGACATTTCTACAAATGTTTTACAACGATGCTGAACAAAAACCAGAACTGGCTCCGTCAACCACTCGATCAATTCAACAGTCAATTCATACTGTTCGACAAGGAGCTTATTTCTAAGATACATTTTATATGAGTCGAATAATGCATTCCATCCAAGTTGAGATGGCTCCATATAAATCATGCCGCATCTGCTAACTGTAGCTGGCGAGGCATGCTCCAAATCAGCTGGTTCAAACATCATATTCATTTTATGCGACATTTGTATAATTTCTCCGGACATCAGGCAAAGCTTCCTATTGTCATCAAGCACCGTATTCATACTTTCGATCCATAGGGCATCGATAGGACCATCGAAAACTATCCACTTTCGATCTGGCGAAATAGACTGTGCGAATTCTCTGAAAATGTTGGCTAAAACGCCATCACTCCATTCGTGCGATATTGGATCAAAACTGCCATACAGCTGATCCAAAGTAATAGCTTTTGGATTAATGATCTTGTAAATCGTTGAAAATTCTTTCATAATAGCGCGCCTTCTGCTACTTAGCTCGCCTAAAGCTTCGGCTAAAACTTGATATGCTTGCGTCTTCCCGCTTAGAGTATTGCCCACGATCATCAAACCGTGGCGCACCAACAGCATCTCGTAAATTTGGATTATCTTTTCCATGTACCAAGGCGTAGCTTGAAGATTTCGCTTCTTCAAAACAACCTTGGCCAATTCGATTAACTCGTCTCGATGTGGTTCTGGTAAACTGGTATCAGGGAAGAGGTCTGTGTATATTCCATTAAACAGAGGAATGTCGTGAGCCAAAAATTTCGGAAGATTGACATCGATGATCGCTTGGAGAATCAAAACCGATTCATTTTGCTTAGGATATTTCAATTTTAAATTTCCAGCAGCGATGAGTACAGTTTTCACAGCTCGCATTCCGTAATCATAATGATTTTGCGAACTTAATTGTTCAGAACATAATTTGTAAGTGTGAACTATTTTCTCGGCAAGGTTCTTGGCGTCTATGAAACCGAAGGAGTACAATGTAATTTCTCCTATCATGGCATAATCCGGCACCATCATTGCCACAGTACGAAACAGAACCTTTAAATTGTCAGGAAGTTCTTGACGTCCAGCATAACCAGGATTCATCGTTATAATAACGTAGCAAGTAGGATCTAATTTTATCTCCGTACTTTCAAACATGAATTTTTCCAATTGTAAACTTACAGCCATTTGAATGGTCAAGATCTGCTGTGCAATCACGGAAAGAACTTCCAGATCTATTCTGTTAAATTCATCGAAACAGGCCCACGCTCCAGATTGCGCAAGCCCTTTGAAAAATTTGCCCATCGCTTGATAATCAAGCCCCTCCGAACAATTGAAAACCACGCACTGTTTAGCCACAGCTTTTGCAAGATCTTTCCCTGTTTCTGTTTTACCAGTACCTGCCGGACCTTCAGGTGCACCACCAAGATTTAACTTCAACGCGCTCATTAAAGTTCTGTAGCATCGATCAGTTAATGGTGTTATGACAAGTCTTGATGTGTTCCCAAGGTACTCAAAGGCATACGCTACAGTGGTCGTCACTATCGAGACGATAATACTATCGTCCAACCAATAATACCTCAGTTGTGATATCCAATCAAAGTCCATGATGTTACTCACTTGTTTATCAACGAGCAAACGTACTACATCTCGTGCATGGACGTCTATCACGATCAAAGCATTTATTGTTATCCTCGCACCCGGGTTCAACCTCCCTCTTACTAATGTAACCGTGTTTTCTATTTGACTGTTGCATGTCTGTAAATAAGCAGCAGTAGAATAATCTTCGAACGACTCGCAAACTTCGCTAGTCCAATGTATCTGACTGCAGCAAATAACGATCTGACCAGGCCAGGAGAATATCCATTCTTCTCTAACGGTGATGAAATACGCGATGATACTTTCTTCGGCTATGTCTCGAAGGGAAGCTCTCATAAGTTCCTCAACTTGAGACAACCATTTCTCAACCATGCCTTTTGCATCTGCTGGATAAATCTTTCCACTTAGCGGAACGTATTCTTCTTCGTCCGATAACATTCCAATAATTTCCTCTTCTTTGGTGAATCGCAATTTGCTGATACCTTCAAAGCATTTCCTCAAGTGTGGCTGTACTCTCTGCGGATCCTTAGTTTCCGAGAGTATTTCTAACAGTTCGTCATTCGACAAGAAGAAAAACCTTGGAAAGAATAAACGTTTCTTCTCCAAGTATTCGTTTAATCCTTTCTGTATTTCTTCCAGCAACGTGTTGCATAGCGTTAACTCCTGCAATATATTTGGCATACCGGTAGCATCGAGTACCTGACTATTTTGGACAGCGTACACCATGATTTTACGCCAAATCTTGTCCATCCTCCTGAAATGTTTCGCTTCGGTCGGCATTTGACGCATTATATCTTCGCTACTAAATATCGGCTCCAAATACATCCAGGTTGCTTGACACATTAACCATTGATCAATGATATCCTGCATTTGCAGTAATTTATTCTCCCAAACTTGCATTTCCTCTTCGAAAGCTTTTATAAATGGAGAACTTCTCATTGTCTGTGCTTTCAAAATATGATCGTCCAACAACTGATGAATATCGTCTATAGCGGTTAATATATGAACACCGGTTTCGCGATATAGTACAAATTGAAATTTAATGTCTGCCCAGTCTTCCTTCATCCTCTGCAAGCTCTGTTGAAGCGCGTGCTCTTTCACAGCAGCAGACGATATCTCTTCGAGTTTAGCTATATGAAGTAACAATCCTAACTCTATCATATCAGCCAGACAACTCGTAGGCGTTACTGTTATATCCACGTTTACTACTTTGCTAATCTGTTTCCAATGTCGGTCTTGTAATCCAGGAGTACAAATAATTTGTAAAAGGGGAATGTATTGCTTGAATTTGTCCACCTTCGCGCGAACCATTTCGGTAATTTTCCGTGCACCTGGAATGTCGACAAGAACGCGTGTTAATCTATATAACGTGCGCCAGATGTTGTCAGTTTCATCCTTAATTTCCTCGGCATCGAGATAGATAAATGGACCATTATGCCATTTGTCATAATTCTTATGAAAATCTAATACTGTGTGCCAAAGAGTATCGAGTGCACTAACTGTCGTAGACATCATGGGAATTACTAAATAGGGACTTAACTCCATGTCTAGAAGTCCTTCTTCCTCATTGATCTCCTCAACTTCTTTCCTAATCTCTTCCATACCTCTAAAAAGCTGTTCAACTTGCAATACCGCATCTTCCATCTCCTCCATAGTTAATACTGGTGGATCCTTTTTTTTAAATTGATCGATTGCTAGTCGCATATTATGTATCCTTTGTTCAAAATTGTCCATTCTTATACGTAATACTTCTTCAAGATATTCTTTTCTCATGTTTAATCGTGTGTTCGCTAGATCCATCACGGTTTCCATTTCCTTCGGCCATGTGATGACGCGAGTATTTAAGTGAATGTCGTCGTCCGTGGGTGATTGATAATTAAAAAGGAATAAAATCAATTCTATAGAACGTAATAATTTTCTTTTTAAGTTGAACATGGTGATATCTCGACTTTCGCACAAATAATTGTACAGTTCGACGACATCTTGCGTTTTTTCAGGCATTTTCGAGATATTCTCTGCTATTGTATCAAAATTGGAGCACAAATCTCGATTGTTAGTTCGTAACTCGTTTGCAAAAAAATCACAAATTTCAGTACGAAGATCGTAAAGAATCTGCCTTAAAGTGTTATTTAGAGTAGTACAATCGATTTCTATTAAGTTCAGAGGAATCTAGAACGAAATATACATAAGCTCAACATATTCTTGCAAAATATTATATACGTTTACCTTGTTACGAAACACTAAAATTTCTTTTCTGAGCTGATCGTAGCCTTTTATTTTTTGTTCAAATTCATGCAAATATGGCATGGGTTCGATGATAAAAAATTGGTCTAAATTTTGTTTAGCTCGACCATCGACTACATACAACAAATCTTGATAACATTTTAAATAAATTTGTGGACCTTTTATATGAGCACTGATAACATCCAGTACATCAGTAACTATGCTTAAAACCTGTGATATTTATTTATTTATAAATAAGAATAAAAGTAGTAAAATATAAAACAGATCATAAAACAATAAATCATAAACCATCATAAAAAAACAAATAATAAAAATAAATGTTTTTATTGAATATTTTTCAATTTTCTCAAATTTTAGGTCAACAGACATTGAAATATCAACTTCCTCTTCATTTTTGCTTTAAATATAATATGGTATAATGTAAGATAAATGTATACATATTATTTTGATTAAACAATACAATGAGATACAGCTATTTCTTTATAGAAAAATTATAGATAATTATAAATTAAATTAAATTAATTAATTAACTAAAATAATACACATGAATTATGTATATTCTAAGACAAAAAGTTAAAGCATGAAATATAAATGCTCAGTAATAAACGGGTAAAAACATTAAAATTTATAACAATTCGTTTACCGATTCTTCGTATCGCGATATAGAGAATAAAAACTCCTGCTTCTCCAATTCAGGAAATAAAATAGTTTCAATTTTTGGAATCATTGTTCCAATTCCAATAATTTTATCAAAACATTGTGAAATAATTGTACGTACTTCTAAAATATTCGGTTTACAATGTAATTTATCTGTACCAAGTATTGGTTGTACTGTTACTGTTATAAAGGGAGTTCTGAAATGCAATTTTAATGAATATTATACGTAGAAACATTTAAATTACTAACAAGGAAAGTTTAGCGATTGGAAAATTCAAAAAAATTTGAACTTCGTACACATGTAGTTCATGTGATATTAATTACGGAGGAATTCTTTTTTCTTGCTGAAAAACAATCAAATCTTTCCCTCCTCTCCCCCCCCCCCCAAAATTTTAACTTTTCACATTATTGTAAATATTTATGAAACTGTATAATATATAAAAAAAAAAGTTAAATTAAAAGTTGTATCTATGATCTAAGTTATACTAAATTGAAAAAATTTTAAAATTAAAGAAAGAATACTTTACACTAATAAATTGTATAACAATACAATTTTTGTCCTCTATCTTAAAGGATAGAATTTTATTATAAATATCAGAGCCATGCACGTTAAATGCATTTATAGTGTTACAATAGATATGCATCTGTTGAATCATTTGAAAATTACATATAAAAAAATAGGAACATCAAATAGCTTTGACGAACAAGCTGAGATGCTGACTCAGGAAATCTCCTAACTTTGTCCAATCTGCTTTTATACAGTTTTATATACATTCACAATAATATGAAAAATCAAGATTCCTTTGGAGAGGCATTTTCATCTCTAGAATTATTTTAATAGCAAAGAAAAATTGTTCCGTTATTAATATTATCTAAACTATATTTGTACAAGGTTTTAAATTTTTTGAAATTTACCCATTTTTATCGAATTTCCCTTGCAAGTCACTTACTTGTAAAACATAAGATCCTTGTAATCACCTTTAAAATAATTTCCTTTGCTATATTCCATAAAAAAATCTCTAAAATTATTCAGCGTTTTCATTATCATCATTCGTAATTGTCTAGATAAAAGAGCATTTACGCTTCTAAAATATTTCTCTATTAGCGCTGTAGATGCATTATAATGTTTTTCAATAAAACAAGACCAAGCATATTTCTTCTCTAAGAAAAATTCAGCAATCTCGGCCAGCCAATGTTTAATAAGTCTATCTACAGCTTTATTACATAATAAATTCATTTTCGGGTCTATTTCATTTGCTGAAATAGGAATGGTTCCCAGATCTTGAAGTTTGATTATCATTACATCATGATATCTAAAAAAAATAATTTCAATATACATTGATTGTTGAATTGCATATTTACAATGAATATGAACACAATAGTTTTCGAATTTCATGATTGCAATGAATGCTAATCAATAAATTTTATCAATTATCAATTATTAATTATTACTTAACACATATCTCAAATTTCATGTTCTTTGAAAAAAATTTTAATAAGTTGATTATTAATTAGTACATGAATTAATTATTAATTAGTACATCGATTTTCTTCAAATTTCATATTTGATTTTATTTTTACTAATTAGTGAATTTTTGATAACAAACTGAATTTTGTTCGCAAATATCTTGTCGACAAGAAATAAATTTCTTTTATTATTGTTTTTCATTATATGCGCTAGAAATACAAATTAAATAGAAATTATTGATTTGTAAAATTTGTTAGAAAAATTATCGTATATAATTTTCTATACTTCAATTAGAGACTATCTCCTTAAATAATAGATAGTTACAGAAATAAATCTCAACACAACGAATTAAATTTGTGACTATCTATCAATAACTATCTATCAATTTCTAGATTATAAAAATTAGTTATATAAAACAGAATTAGGAACACATTATACTTATGTATAATAATGTATAATAGTATTCCATAAATAACATCTATTACAATAGAACCTCGATTATTATTATCGGAAAATGATAGACAAATGTATTCGAATAATAAAATTTTTAGATAATAGAACACTAGTTTTTCTAATACACATTTTGTTGCATACTCGTCATTCTTCAACATCTTTCAAAAATTTTACATTTTATTTCAACTGATAACATTATTCGTTTCCGTCTTGATGACATTATACTGTATCACTTGTGAAATATTGTGAAGAAATTTTATTTTGATAGAAGTAAATATTTACCGTACAGGCTACATATATAAAGTAATGTATCGTTCAGGTAATAGAACAACATTCCGATAATAAAACGTTCAGATAAAAAATATTCCGATATAAATGAGGTTTTACTATTAAATTATCATTGTTTTTAACTTTTACAATTATGTATGAAATCTCATGTAATTATTTACAAAACTTTCAGATATCAGTATTTTTTTTACAAAATGTTTCATATTTTAACAATTATGTACTAATAATGATTGTTATTACATTACTACTTATTAATAACATTGTTATTACATATACTACTTATTAATAATATTTACAACACTTACTTATTAAAATATAAATTTTGAATATTTCTCAATATTTCATTTCCAATAAATAGATTATAATGCATAAAATGAGTTGCAGTTAATTTATATTGATGCCATGGAACAGGCGCGCGTATTATTAATGGATACTCTTCAGGCAAAGGTCTTATAAGAAATTGTTTATAAATGTCAATAATTTCTATTTCTAACTCCATTATTAGTTCATTAAAACTGTAAATAAAATTTTTTTATAAAAAATCATCAATGTGTATAAAAACAAACATAGTAATTAAAAATTTGTTAAACTAACTCTTCTAATTTTTGTAATCTACCAATAATACGTTTTCTTGCTTCTTTAAGGTGGATATTATCATAATAATCTAAATCATTGTCAATGATACAATAATTGTTAAAATATATTGGTTTACTACGACCTTCTTGCTTAGGTTCCATTTGTTTCTTATTAGTTTCAATCAATATATCATCTATTTTTTCTTCTACTGATTTTGGAATTTCGGCTTCAATTATTTGAAACACCTGTAAATATAATTCCATAATATTATATTTTCACTTTGTTAAATTGCATTAAATGTTTTTTTCGTTGCCTGTAAGAAATATTCACTGATTTAGATTTGCATAATGCTTTCATAGTCAAATTTTTAATTTTAAATTTTAAGTTCAATAACTAACTAATGTTTGTTCTGTAACCCTTTTACTTTTATTATGTTTTTCTATATTTTATACAGGATTCTGCAACGTATAAAAAACGCCTGAAAAATTACCGAATGAATCTTTTTGTCAAACGATCGCAAATAAAATTTATATATACATTTTCCTATAGCTTATTTGGAATTATTAAAATATATAATTTTAATTCTAAAAATTATATTACAAATGTTCGATATTACAATTCATTGATTTTATCAACTTTCGTAACTTATTGAATCAATGATTAAATAATTGAATCTTAGAGTGCGTAACAAAATCTCCAAAATCTCCAGACGTTCTTTATCCCTCCATCTTTTACACGATCGGTATTTCAAAACATATTCCATAAGGTGGCAAATCTATAGTATACCTCGTCTATGTTGTTAAAATTCTAATACATATTGACATTAGTTTATTTTCAAAAATGGACGTTTTCATTCTCTAAATCATAATTTTTTTTAAAAATATAAAAATGAGTCAAAAGTACATATGTACCACATAAATTTAAATTATATATTATACATACTTAAAAAAAATCAATTACATTTTTAAAAACATTTATATATTCAAAAATGTTACAAAAAATGACTCAAAAAAAGAATGTTTTTTATTATATAGTATAGACTTTTAAAATTTTTTATTATATAGCATAGATTTTTAAAATTTTTA
Organism: Heterotrigona itama; assembly: GCA_903986555.1. Classification (NCBI taxonomy): domain Eukaryota; kingdom Metazoa; phylum Arthropoda; class Insecta; order Hymenoptera; family Apidae; genus Heterotrigona; species Heterotrigona itama. Next base: position 54,274 of record CAJDYZ010010696.1, on the reverse strand, counting down.
AACTTTTAAAAAAATATAAAATTGATTTTTTTTAAGTATGAAATATAATTCATTTATTCTGTATAACTCATAGATAAATACAGAGTTTTTGCTAGTATTATTACTTATTTTACATATATATTTGTATTATTACATTCTATAAATGATATATATCTTTCATGTCTAAAATATTCTTACATAAAGACAAACTTTTGCAATTTAAATGGTATAAAAATCATATATTACCTTTTTCTTTGCTATCATTTTACTTTGTTGCTTTTGTCTCTTTAACATTTTATTCCTACATTTTTTATGTATTTGAGTCTTTTGGGTTTTTCTCCATAACCATGTACCATCTGCCAAGTCTTTCAAACTAATTATATTACTTGATAAAGAGTTTACAAATTGTGGCATAGCTTTATTTTGTTCATTTTTGTATTTTTTTATATACTCTTTTGATGAATTAGTAAATTTCTGTTAAAAAATAAACAGATTATATTGTAATTATTGTATTTTAACATTTCAAACTTTTCCTATAATATATTATTAATATAAACATATTATTATAATTATATAAATATATAACATAATTTTACTCATAAATAATTTTATGTAACATAACCCTCTGATTCTTAAAAATTATTATTAGACTGCTCCTACCTTCTTATCACTTTCTAATTACTAATTGTCTAAATGCATACCTAATATATATATTGTTTACAACTTTACAATCTCAACATTTCATTATTACATAAATAATATTTCACAATCTTTTCTCTTTAATTTTTTACAATCACAATAATTTCATTATTACATAAATAATATTTCATTAATTTCATTTTATAAGAGTGAACTTTTTTAAAAATTCAATTTTAAAAGACACTATCTCTAATATTAACATAAAATAAATATAAAAATTTAACCTAAATATGTTGTTAATTATTCACATTGACAAAAATAAATAAAAATTACATACAGAACATACTGTATTATTAATAATACAAAATTATAAATAATTCTACTATGATAAATTTATAATATTTATCTATATATTATATTACATATAAATTTTACTAGGAAATATATAATATAATTGTTGTTTTTTGAGTATATTACCTTCATTTGAACAAATGTAAATCAGATGCGTTTATTATCTTGAAGATGATGAGTGTTAAAAAGGTCACCATAGTAACAATAATAAGTTACATACACATATACATTCATAGTAAATATTAAAATTATTTTAAAAATATTGCTATATAAATTAATTCAAATAAGAATTGCATAAACAAGTATAAAATAAATAAAATTTGGTAATGTTTTTAGAAAAATAATATTGACAATATATGAGAAAGTATAATTTTATCATATATAAAATAACTTCAACAAAGATGAACTTGAAAATATTTAAAATATTTAAAAAATAAAATAATTTTCTATTCCACTTTTTACATTATGTTTTCAGCGATAGAAATTTGTATAGAAATCTGCAATCTGATATATTAATATAGTACATTGTAAATTATATATTAATATATTACATTGTCTTATTTATCAATTATTCTTCTTCTAGGTAAGTTTTATATATATATATATAATGAATTGTAAATATTATTTTTAAAGCAATAAACTACTATTTCTGACAATTTTCATAAGAATACAAACAAATGCAGTTGTAAAAATATTATAAAAAATATACTTTACGAGCATTATTTTAATTAACTCCAATATTACCATTATTTTAATATAACCATTATTACAATTAAACCGTTATATACATATAATCATTATTTTAGTTAAATTATTTCTATGGAAAACTTTTAAAATTATATAGTAAATTTTGAATTAATGATATTTATATCTTAATTCATATAAAATTTGTCAATAAAATATTCATATAAAAATTTGTCAATAAAATATTCTTAATTTATTGTTTAAAAAAACAGTGTAAAATAAAAATATATTGAATTAATAATTTTAGTAAAATGAAACTTTTATTATGAACAGCAATACTTTTTTATAGCTCTCAAAATTTAATATAACTTCACATTTTTTAATTACAACTTATTTCAAAAAATATATTTTATATATATAAATTAAATACAATACAATTTTGTTCATAAATTTTTTATAAACACGTTGCTCAACAAAAACATATAAATGAAGTGTCCCTATTAAAAACGAATTGTATCTATTTATATTCTTAAGAATTATATTTCTTTGAACATATGTTATTAATTATTAATATTAGAAATATCTAAGTAATAAAAATAATAAAAATAAACAATAAATTAATTTGTAATTTTTTAATGTTAATTTTATGGATTAATAATGATGCATTTTTGGAATTTGAGATCTTTTTGCGAAATAATATTATATTATAATATATGAATTTCATTCTTTCATTCTTATACTTTGATACTTTGATTATGTACTTTAATCCTTACTTTTCTTTTAATCTTCTATACTTATTTCTGTATTATATTTAAAAAAATAATATCAAGTAGATTATATCTACAGATAAATATCTAGTTTATAAACTAGAAAAGAATATCTAATAAATAATAATATTATAACATCACTATGGCAATTAAATATTAATAAATTTTTAGAAATATTTATAAAATAAAGTTGTATAAAATATAAATAAAATAATATTTTGTATAATTTTAAGTAATCACTGCACTTATTTTAAGTTAAAAATTATATTTATTTATAATATAATTTTTAAAAATAGCATTTATGTAAATATTGTAAATGCTGTACATACTATTTGGAAAGAATACTTAAAATAGCTGGAAAGAAATTTAATTATGTACATTTGATAATTATTATATATAAGAGTAAAAATTAGTTTATTATAGATTATCTGATCCTTACCACATAGACAATGTGTATCATTCAGTAATATTCATTAGTATTTTCTTTTAATACAATAATTTTTTTATATATTAGTTATGAAAATTTTTATTTCCTTTATAAAACCTATCATACTAGTTGTATATAAAACATTTGTAGAACATTGCGCAATAAATTAACTTACAATTTTTTATTCATAATTATTCATTTATAAAAATAATATAAAATATGAAGTAATGTAAAAAATTGTATTTATTAATATTGCTTTCAAGAACTTAAATTCAATAAATATAAATATTAAATTCTGTGTTTGTAATTTTATCCAAAGAAGTTTGTAAAAATTTTAAATTTTAAATTTTAGAATCTGAAGTTTTTGATTACAGGATAAAAATAGTAAAATAAATCATCATTGACTTTAGTATTAGTTATAGTATTAGTATCCACTGTGTCTTAAATGATAATATGCTTTATGATAATATGTATATCGTATAAGTAATATACTATAAATTTTGCAATGACTTAGAATCAACACATAACTGTTAGTCAGTGCAGTATATGATTTGTATTCCTCCTTTTATTTTGAAAAAACCTAAAAATGTTCAGATTATATGTTATAAAGAATAAGAAACACACTGAAAGTAGTACGATATAACTCTATAATATTACCATGTAAAATTAATAAATAAGTACAATGAAGTACAGCATTTCAACATGTGTTATACTCGAGTTCATCCTGATCGAAGGTTACGAAAAATCCGACTAGAGTTAGATACATAATAATATTACCTGCTAAAGTCAAATAACAAGCACCCCACTGTATCTGAAAGTGCATAATAGAAATATATATTATTTTTTGTATTAGTGAATTGTTTATCTATTATAATATAATAATAATAATATAATATAATAATACAACACAATACAAAATATGCATAATTATGTATATAAATATACCACTGGATCGTTAACTGGGGATCGAGCTAAGACAATAGGAAGAGCAAATGATGATATAACAAAGCCTGTAGTAAAGAATATTGCCAGCTCCAAACATGGATTAGAATTATTTTCAAAATCATTTGCATAGCGACGTGCAATTATAGTTGGAACTGGTGCTAATATATAAAATAGTACGACAAAAAATGGCCACCATACTCTAAAAACAACAACATATTATATGTAAAACTAGTATATGTATTCACATTATAATTTATAATAGTATATATGCTATCAATTTATACAATACAATGATAAGTAAATAATAATATCAAAATATAACAGTATCGAATGAAAAGTAAATAATTATATGTCAATAATAATACTTACTTATATGCAGGTAAAGCACAACCAAGTATAACAAATGTCATACCAATAGACCCACCAAATGCCAAAAGTACTAATCTATAAAAAGATTTTTGCCTAAAACTTGCCTTAAGAAAAAATTTTGTATAAATTTTATTTTAAATTACTTACGCTGTTTATTAATGAAGACCATTAATAGCATGAAACAAACCAAAAACCAAATTTAAATTATTAAATATAACTTTTATATTATAAATAATTATAATAATTATGCTCAATACAATATTTTATACATTTTTTGATTTGGAATATGATTAATAATTTCATTATAAAATAATTTATACATATAATCAAGATCAAAATGCAAAATGTAATGTTACAAGAATGAAAATTTCATTTGAAAAATTTAAATATAAAAAATTTGTATATTTAAAAATAATTAATTTGCAATAGCAAATATTATTAATTTTTTCCTTTTATGTTAAATTTAAAATAATACTTCTTTTTAAACTTGTATTTAAATGCTCAAAAAAAATTTAATTTTTATAAACATTAATTAATAAATTTGAACGCATATATATTTATGTTTGCAACTAATAAAAATAGATGCATTAAATTTAATATCATATAAAAAATAAATGAAATGTATATGTATATGTTTATAAAATAAGTTAATAAACACGCATCATTTGTATATAAAAATTTGACAGCGATGATAATAAGAAAAGTAAGGTTATGTTTGGACGTATCATTTTTTAATTCAGCTTTTTCATTGAACTTTCATCGGCAATATTATGGTTTTAGATTTTATAATAAAAGTTTATGTAGTTATGTGACATGTGATCTAAAATATATGCCGAATAACCTTTAATTCCAGCCATCATAGACCGATTTGACAACTAAGTATATTTATCGTATTCTCACTTTGAGAATGTCGTGAGTTGTGACGTAAGCTATTTAAAACTTAACATACTTCAAAACTAAATACTGATAGATTATCTAATGAATATTTAGAAAAGAGGAAGGATAAATATTTTTTACAAATATAAACATTTATTACGGATTATAATCCATTTAATACTTTAAAGTATATTTTGAGTTAATATTATTTAGTATACAAAAATATTGCACTGAGATTAAAAAACAAAAAAACAAAAAATATTTATAAAATATTATAAGAAGCTTTTTTTAATTAATAAAAACTAATAGCATTCAATAATTTGTTTATATTTTACATATTTTAAAGCAAATAGTGTAACGTTGAAATTTTTTCTACAATTTCTAGGAATGAAAAATACTGAACTAAACAACTAAAATTGAAAATTGAAAATTAAAATTATTGATAATTGAAAGATATTCATAGCCAATAAAAGCTTCGATAATAATAATACGTAGCATAAAGTTGACAAGTTTGTAAATTCTCCTTTAGTTTTTGACTACAATGGGGGAGTCCAATACAAGCCATGAAAGTTCAAATGAGAATGTTCATTGGATCGACTATAGGTGTTGCCGACTTGTACGTGTGCGATACTGAGTTCTGATCATTGCGTGTGCATTTTCTTTTGCGTTGAAATCAGAAGCATAATGAGCGAACCAAAAAGGTAAGCAAATCTAACAGAAAAAACGTTTAATATTTATAATAATTTAATTTCAACATTTCAATGTTGAAAACAGTGAAATATGCAAATAAATTGCATCCATGCTGGCTTCCAATTTTACGTTGTCATCATGTCGACGCAGCGCGTCTTTTTATAGATTTTTATGAAAATAAATGGCATTTATTAAATTTTGTTTTGTGAAAATCAATTATTCTTTACAAATTGCTATTTTTTTTTTACGATAATGATTTGTAATCGTGCAATGACACAAATCGCGCTTATTATTTTTGTATGCCGACTGTTCATGGCCGAATACTATATCGAACATGACAAAGGAATTTTACTGATATTGATATTTATTTTTTACTGTAATACTTCTCAATTTTATGAAAAAATCGTAATGGAAATAAAAGCTACCCAATTTTATTTGTATTTAATTTTACAGTATAATACTGACGATAACAAACCTTATATAAAAATTGTATGTTTGGTTTTAAAAATTAAATTACATCAACTTGTATTATTTGATAACAAATATTGATCTGAATTAAGTATATCTTATACGATCATTATATATGATTTGATTCACATTGGAAAAATTCAAAAATTTATTTTTTATGAGTTTAATAAATTATTTTAAGTATTTATTGTATATAAAAACAATAACAAAAACTCTTTTGAATTTTTGAGGAGAAAAAAAATATATTGAAATAATATCATTTAATTTTATATAGTATAAAAATTAATATTTTACACATAATAGCAATTCGTATAGTTAAATATATTACAATAATTTATGTTATAATTTATTATAAAATAATAATATAAAATATATCACAAGAAACTTAAGAAAATTAGTCTGATTATTGAATTTATATTGAAATTATGTTTATAATACAAATTATTTTTTATTTATTAACATTATTATATTTCATCTAGCTATTAATATTTATTTGTTTAAATTAATTAAATGCATTATGTTATAACAGCGAAGATTTGGCAACAGCAATCCTTCGAAAGAAGGACAAGCCAAATAGATTATTAGTGGATGAAGCTATTGCAGATGACAATTCTGTTGTGGCTCTTTCTCAAGCAAAAATGGATGAATTACAACTTTTCCGAGGAGATACAGTATTATTGAAAGGAAAAAGACGCAAAGAAACTGTGTGTATTGTTCTTTCTGATGATACATGCCCTGATGAAAAAATTCGTATGAACCGTGTTATAAGAAATAACTTGCGTGTACGTTTAAGTGATGTTGTTTCTGTACAAGCATGTCCAGAAGTTAAATATGGAAAACGCATTCATGTACTGCCAATGGATGATACAGTAACTGGTCTTACAGGGTAAATTAATGGTTTTTTTTTGGAAAACTAAAATGATTATTTATTTATGTTTTTTTATATTAACTAAAGTGATTATTTATTAGAATTTTTTTATATTTGTAATTTAAATTTCAAATACTAATCAAATATTTGTAAATATCACATTAATTTTATTGAATGAATTTTGATTTCCTATATTATTTTTTTATTGACTCATTAGTATTTTATAAATATATAATATGTTTTCAACATGTATTACATACATACATACATACATATCTTTTTAACTAGTATTTAAGATTCATAAAATAATTATCTATAAAGCAATAATGAAGTCAATAGTTTGAAATAAAAGTAAACATACATACATGTATTCTATTATTTTTTGATATTAAATGTTAATTGTAAAAATAATTAATGTTATAAATTTGACAAACTGAAGTGTATATATGGGCAAAATAATTAGTCATTTTTACTTTTTATTTTTCTCCAATTTGAAAAATTAATTATTAAAATAATTTAAAATTCAATATTATAATAAAAGTAAAGAGTATTGAATATATATATGTATTGTAAGAGATATTTAACAGTATATTTAACAGAGATATTTAACATATTTATATTTAGTTTCCTTTTTTTGTAAAAAGTTTTATAATATACAATATGTAAATGATATTTGTAACAAAGTGATCCATATTTGTAACAAAGTAATCATTGTTGTCTATCTGCCAATTCATACTTTGTATTTAACATTTTTTTATTAGATATGTTATAAAATATGTATCATTTTATTTTCATTTTAAATTCATAAGTTAAAATATATAATGAAGATGGGTGCATTACCATAAGATTAATTTAATTACATAAACATATAAATGTTAATATAAATTATTTTCGTGTAATATAAATATCAATATGAATTATTTTGTAGTGTAAAGATTATATATATTTCAACATTTATTTTAAGGAATTAGAAAATATATCTATATTTTAGACTTTTTTACAAATAGAAATATAATCTGTTATTATTTATGTTATTAATTATTGGTAATTTAACATTACCAATAATTAATAACATATTTTAATTAATTATTATTGCTTTTTAGGTAAATATAAAGTTTATTTATAAAATATAATTTATTTTTTTATTGTAGGAACTTATTTGAAGTATATTTAAAACCATATTTCCTGGAAGCTTATCGTCCTGTTCATAAAGATGATAACTTTATTGTACGTGGTGGTATGCGTGTTGTAGAATTTAAAGTAGTAGAAACAGATCCTGGACCATTTTGTATTGTAGCTCCTGATACAATTATTCATTGTGAAGGTGATGCTATTAAGAGAGAGGTTAGTCAGGTGTAATTTTTCAATTCATTATTTATTTATTTATATTGTTATATAAATATATAAAATTATTATAGGAGGAAGAAGAGGCATTAAATGCTGTAGGTTACGATGATATTGGTGGTGTTCGTAAACAGTTGGCTCAAATTAAAGAAATGGTAGAGTTACCTTTAAGACATCCATCTTTATTTAAAGTTATTGGAGTTAAACCACCTCGTGGTATTCTTTTATATGGCCCACCAGGCACAGGAAAAACTCTTATCGCTCGTGCTGTTGCAAATGAAACAGGAGCATTTTTCTTTCTTATCAATGGTACGTTAATTTTTAACTAACACTTTTCAAATAATACTTTATTTTATTTTAAAATGTTACTCAATCTGTTATATTAAAAGGTCCTGAAATTATGAGTAAACTTGCGGGAGAATCAGAAAGTAATTTAAGAAAAGCATTTGAAGAAGCTGAAAAAAATTCACCAGCTATAATTTTCATTGATGAACTTGATGCTATTGCTCCTAAAAGAGAAAAGGTTTCTATTAATCATTTTATTTTATATTCTTATAAATTGATTCTAAGATTGATATATTATTTTCGATTTAGACTCATGGAGAGGTAGAAAGACGTATAGTGTCTCAGCTGTTAACTTTAATGGATGGTATGAAACAAAGCTCTCATGTTATTGTAATGGCTGCTACCAATCGACCTAATAGCATCGATTCTGCATTACGTCGCTTTGGTCGTTTTGATAAAGAAATTGATATTGGAATACCTGATGCTACTGGTCGTTTAGAAATTTTACGTATTCACACGAAAAATATGAAACTTGCAGACGATGTTGAATTAGAAGAGGTTTATATAATTAAGTTTGATGTTATTAAATTATTGATTTTAATGGTATTTATTGAATTAATGCAATCGTTTAGATTGCAGCGGAAACACATGGGCATGTTGGAGCTGATTTAGCTTCATTATGTTCTGAAGCAGCATTACAACAAATTCGTGAAAAAATGGATCTTATTGATTTGGAAGATGAACACATAGATGCTGAAGTTTTATCTTCTCTTGCTGTTACAATGGATAACTTCAAGGTAATTATCTAATATGTAATAAAATTAAATTTTAACTTAATTGATATGCGATGTATGTTTACATATTTTAACATTTTTTATATGATAATTTTTTTTGTGCAATTCTATTTAAAAAGGATCATGTATAAATTATTTCTTTAATTTTTCGGAGTCAGTAGATGATAGATTAATTTTTAGATTACAATAATAAATTAATATTCATTACAATAATAAATTAATATTCATATAAATTTATTGATATACTAGTTACTAGGACTAAACTGATCATTGAAATGAGAAGATAATTTTATCTTCAATTTTTTAGGTTTAAAAATCTTCAAAAATAGTTCTCGAAAATTAATCTGAAATTAATAGCATTATTGTAGTGATATAATAATTGAAAAATTTCTATACAAAATTGTAAATACCTGTAAACATTATCGTGTCGAAAAGATTAAATTAAATTCATAAATGTATTATCTTGTATGAGTAATATTATATTTTTAATTTAGTATGCTATGACTAAAAGTAGTCCAAGTGCTTTGCGAGAAACTATTGTCGAAGTTCCAACTGTTACATGGGATGATATTGGAGGTTTACATAATGTTAAACTGGAATTACAGGAATTGGTACAGGTAAGTAAAATGTTAATTAAATATTAAATAAATATTATAGCTATAAGATTAAAGTAATTATGTTTCTCTTGTCATCTAGTATCCAGTTGAGCATCCAGATAAATTCTTAAAATTTGGTATGCAACCATCCAGAGGTGTATTATTCTATGGACCTCCTGGATGTGGTAAAACATTACTGGCTAAAGCAATAGCTAATGAATGCCAAGCAAATTTTATTTCTGTAAAGGGTCCAGAGTTGTTAACTATGTGGTTTGGTGAATCTGAAGCGAATGTCAGAGATGTTTTTGATAAAGTAAGTTGCTTAAATTTAACTATAAAATATAATTGTTTCATTTATTGTTATTGTATTTATAGGCAAGAGCCGCAGCTCCTTGTGTATTATTCTTTGATGAACTCGATTCTATTGCCAAATCTCGTGGTGGTACACTAGGCGATGCTGGTGGAGCAGCAGACCGCGTGATAAATCAAATTTTAACAGAAATGGATGGTATGGGTGCAAAGAAAAATGTATTTATCATAGGAGCTACTAATCGTCCTGATATTATTGATCCCGCTATTCTACGACCTGGTAGATTAGATCAGTTGATTTATATACCATTACCAGATGAAAAATCTCGAGAAGCAATTTTCAGAGCTAACCTTCGAAAATCCCCTGTAGCGAAGGTAGAAAAAATACATTCGCATCTCTAATTTTGTTTTAATCTTAATCATTTAATTCTATTGTTAATATTTATATCACAGGACGTAGATTTGAGTTACATTGCTAAAGTAACACATGGTTTCTCGGGTGCTGATATAACAGAAATTTGTCAACGTGCATGTAAACTTGCTATTAGACAAAGTATTGAAACTGAAATTCGAAGAGAAAAAGAACGAGCTAGTAATCCATCTGCATCTATGGATGTAAGTGTCTATTTCTAATATATGTTTTATTTATTTATTTTGGGATAAAAAAATTATGTAAAAAATGTCCCAAATTTAACTAAATATATAAATAATAACTATATATAATACTTAATTTGCAAAATGAAATTTTATTCCATTCAATATATATGTGTTTTATATATTTTATTATAGATACTAATTAGTTTAATATTTCTTATTATTAATTTTATATATGATGTTACAGATGGATGAAGACGATCCTGTGCCAGAAATAACTAGAGCTCATTTCGAAGAAGCAATGAGATTTGCACGACGTTCTGTATCTGATAACGATATTAGAAAATATGAAATGTTTGCACAGACGCTTCAACAGTCTCGTGGATTTGGAACTAATTTCAGGTATATAAATTGTTCCGATATTTTTTTTAAATGTAAATTATCTAATTTTTTGTATAAATTGTGAAATCTAATAAATGATAAAACTTACTCTGTCGTTAAATATTCTGTTCAATATAATAGCTTGTATTCATTCTAAAGTTTTAAATTTTTACAGATTTCCGCAAAGCGGAGCAAGCGGTACTCAAGATACAACACAAGGTGATCAAACCTTTCAAGATGATGGAGATGATGATCTTTATAGCTAAGTCTTCATGTCTGTGTACCTCATTACAGTGAGCATGCGACAAAAGGGCCTGTCTATACTGCAGAAAATACTTTGTGTTTATAAACACAAATTTTACAAAAAAGTAATTCTAAGAAATTGATAATACAAAAATATATAAATCTAATACCTATTATTCTGTGTAAGTATATGCAATTTTACGTATGTAATTAGGGTAAAATTTTAATTAATCTAATGATATAAATGTAATAAAAGGACATTTTTTAATATTAAAATTGAACGAAGAAGAATATAAAATTGCAAAAGTTATATTATATGACTAAAATTATATAACTTTAATTTCATTTTATATGTATAGATAAAATGAAATATAGTTTCCTGATTATTACTTTACATGTGCATAAACTGCCCTAATATAATACGTTATTTTGTATGTACTTTGCATAAGAATATACGAATTTTTCGTTATTCATAAGTTTTTCTATGTAATTTTATATTTGAGTTATTCACATAAAAATGTAATTCTAATTCTGTAATAGTGTTATAAATTTTTTCAACTTAGAGATAGACTCTTTTGCTACGTTGTCACTGTATCTAACTACATTTCATTGTTCACACTCTGAAATTACAATAATGTGAGAGTTTATGCAATGTCAGTGAAATTGTTGGAACTGGTGATGTGTATTGGTGAATTTACAGCCTGCTTATAGTAGTAAATTTATTTACAAATTACCAAAGAATCTCTTAAAACCTTTCACTTTAGAATAAAGTGTTACAATTATTTATTTTTATCGTACTTTTCATAACTTCACAAAAAGTTAGGGTTTTTTATTAAACGATTAAAACTTTCTTCTATACTTCATTTTATTCGCAAGTATATTAATTTTTACATATATAATTATCAAACTATTGATAACTAAAATTATTCGTTATTTATTTATGCAGCTATTACAAACTTAATACAAGTTACAAAATACTATATTTATAACTATAAGTAATTGAAATTTTTTGGTATACATTTCTTATGAATATTTATTAAAATATTTATATAGGCATTGAAAAGAACAAAAACTAAGTGGAATTAAACAATTTTTTAAGTAATATATTATTATCTCTTACATTTATTAAATGTTTGTAACCTTAGATTGATTCATACTTTACATATTTTTTTTATTTGATTTAACATTTTTTGTTTTCATTCTTTAAAAGTACATCTACATATTATTATTGTGAAAGTTTCTATCCTCACTTAATATTTCTAATGGAATCATAACTTACATTTTTATAAAACATGAAAGTTAGGTTAAATACATTATGTAAAATGAATAAAGAATATTATAATAGAATAGTAGTTTATTGTATAAAAATTTGTCATTATATTCAATAATATAATTGTTTTATAATGTAAAAAATTTAGAAAAATTGAGTTTTTCATAACTGAAAATTAAATTTCTTTAATGCACCATAAAATTGTACATATTCATTAGAAGTTTTATATGCAATGTCAGTACTTAAAAATTTATTATATATGCGTATGTACACTTGTTTTTAACATTACTTATTTTTATAAAAGTAAAATTATTTACTAAACAGGACATTACGTTCATACAAAAGCACCGAAAGACATGGGTCTACAATATTCGCATATTTGATAATTACATGTTATATTGTTTAAAATGATATTGTTTTAATTAACATATGTTGTCTGTATCCTTAGATTAAAATATATACAATAAAATAAGAATAGTATTTTACTATATACGTATTTTAAAAGTTACAGATCAGAAACAGTATAATTTTATATTTTAAATTGAATTTTTTAAACAAATAATTAATTAAAAATAATTAAAATAGTAAGTATTACAGACAACATGAGATTTTTAAATACAAATTTTTAATTATAAATATGTAAATTTAATATTTTGAATTTTGCTTTGTTTTATTTCTTTTTTAGTATTCAAAAATAAAGGCAAATAGTAAGCAAAATGTGTGTACATATAAATAAAAATGAAAATATAACAAAAAAAATTATGAAATTAACAGAATATAAAAAAATCACTTAAATTTACAATATATTTTCAGAAATGCTATAATTTCTCATTACACATACTACAAATAAGGATATAATAAATTTAAAGATTGATATATAAAAAATTGTATAATTAATATTTCAATGAACTGATAAATATTATATTTTCAATTAAACATTTTACTTCAAAAAAAAAAAATGAAAAATTTAATTTCTTGATGAACAGAATATTGAAAACATACTATGTATTACAATATACATTGAATAAAATATAATTAAAAGATACCACTGTCTTGGTTTAATAAATAGTAACTACAGTAGAGTCTTCCATACCTGAACTAATAAAGAGACAGAAATATTAAATTCTATACATTCAAATAGAGATAAAGAAACTTGTCGATTTATTTCGATATTTGAGAATATTTTTTTAGTTATTGAATTTTTTAACTTCAACATAAATATTTAAGTTTTTTCTGTGTTTTATACCATATTTTCTAAATATCTCGAATATTTCATCATTTCTTGTTTCAATTTGTGGAAAAATGATATCTGATATTTTTACCATTCACAGATGAAATGTTGATTTATCACAAAATTAAAAACATAATATATGTTTCATATTGTTGTTTTAATAAAATCATGTATTTCATATTTTAGTAAATTTTTTCTTAGCAATTATAAAAAACACGTAAACACATATAATAATGTATATGGTTAACATATGGTTTAATACAAGAAAAAACATCTATTGTTAGCAAATATTTTATTCAAATAGTTCAGATAGGATTAGAGTATTTGGATAATGATTCAGATGTGGAAGGCTCTACTGTACATTATTTTTTAAAAGATACGGGTTGTATTCATTTTATGTTCAAAATAATTTTAAATTAAATAAAAATTCAAATATAAAGAAATTCCTTTTGTTTTGTATAACTATTTATATAAATCTTTTTTACATTCATATTATACGAACTATTTTGTAAATATAGAGAAAAAATGAAATATGTTATCAAAAGTATTTTAGAATATGTAATTTTTTGAAAATATTAATGAAATAATTTTTTAAAAATATGTAGGTATTGTACTTTTCTCAAAATGTAAATTTATGATTTTTTTACATTATTTCTTAAAAGAATAAGAAGTCACTGAACACAGAAGATGACAATATATAATTATAAAATACAGTAATTTAATACAAAGTACAAAACATTCAATAAGAATATTATGTACTAAAAAAAAACATTTTTCAGTAATGTCTAATGTATGTAATATTTTGTTACAACCATTGTTTTAATAATTCACAGTAAAAATACATAAATGTCTACATATTGTTTCACAAAAGATTATATTAAACATTTTTGTTAAATATTTTCAACTGTATTTTAGCTTGAATTTTTTCAATGTATAATCGTTAAATTACTAAACCTCTTAAACCAACTGCATGCTTTTTGATGATAATAAGATTCTAATATAAAATACTGACTTGAAAAACTGAAACTAAAAGTATCATTTAACTTCCGATATGATATAAACATCTAGGTATGATAGCTTTAATATTTATATAACTTATACAAATTCATCACTTTTTCTTTATATTTTCATTAAAAAAGAATTTGTTGCTTTTCTGAATCCGCAATCATAGTTTGATCTGTAGTCAATGTTCTAATTTCAATCACTGTTAGATACAATTCGTCTTCCGTAAATTTTGATATGCCTGAATTGAATTAATATTACACTCAATCCGTCCTTTGCGTAACAGGTGGAAATTCAGCATCATCTTTCAAACGGAAGGAACCCGAAAAGCCTGGTGGACTCTCAGTTGCTGCTATCATTTCATGATACTTCTCTGACTCTATAAATCCATTTATTTATTTCAGTTATAATTATTAAAATTAATAATCATTTTAAGCGGATGTAACGATAAAGATGTATGAAATTGAAATTCGATGATACAATTTTTCATATCAAATTTCATTAAAAAAATCTTTAAATCTTTAATATTTATTAATTAAATATAACGAAAAAATATTTCAATTATCATTGTTTTTATTTTCTTTGACAATGTAGCTGGAACATTTGTTAAAGATTGTTAATAATTAAAACATTCATTAACATTAATGTATAAAATATCTTTTACAATAAATCGAAGAAATCTATCTGTCTTTCAAAAGTATTAATATTTTACCTACCTATATTATCTTATATCTAATATTATCATTAAAATATAATCAGGAATTTGGTTAGTAACTTTATATTTAATAAAATAAAATTTAATTTATAAAAATACATAGCTTAGGAATAACATATATTTGTATTATTAAAATATTTTTGTGTTTTTTTTTATTTTCTTACAAAATAATTGCCTATAAATTAATTACATTTTTGTGATTCGAAGTAATAATTAAGAAAAATTCTTTATTAAATTAACTTAAAATAATAAATATGAAATAGAATGTGCAGACTTACTTTTATTTTGGTTAAACAAAAATAAAATTTAGTATTCCATATATATACCTAAGTGCATATTAATTATTTCAATAGTTGCTCTTTAATAATCTAACATTGTGTTTGATAAGTTTAATATAAATATATTTAAACTGTAATTATTAAATTTTAGTAAATATAGCCTTTAGTATCCAAACCATGTAAAAATTATTATCCAATGTTACTCTCATTCTTTTTTCTAGAGTGCATATATTAAAAAAGACATTCAGAATAGAGTAGAAAATTAGTTAGAGCAGAAAAACTACGATAGAAGTTTTAAATGGAATACAAATGAAGAATGAGAGTGAAAAAAGCAAGGGACAGAATAGAGAATATACCAGTACCTGACATGGAGTCTGGCGACCGACCGCGCAACACACCCGCGTAGCTATTTATGCAGGCTTCAGTGGATAATAAAAAGAAAAAAATTACATCAAGTAAGGTCGATTGTTGGGGCCCCCCTTTAGCCCCTAAAGAAGTTGCTTATTTATTTTAGAGGGGTTAGAAGCAAGGAAAGAGAAATTATAAAGTGAATAATAAAAATAATAAATAGTATCAGCGCAGGAGGATAAGTAGTATTTATTTAATTTCATATATCGCAATGATATTAAATTTCAAATATCGCAAAAATAATTTTATTTTATTATGCAATTAGAAATATCATTTTCAATAAAAACATTGTATAAGTTTTATATCTAATTTAAAAAGAATCAGGACACATTGTTTATTTATAAAATTATAATTACTTATTCAATAGATATATTTTTCAATTTCTTAACATGCATCGAAATTCAAATTACATAAAACAATGTCCCAGAACCAATTAAATTATATACAGTAAGAAATTAAGTAATAACAAAGTTTGAGATTATTTTCCATTTTATGAGGTAAAATGTGCAATATTAATAATAATAAAACGAAACATGATTAAGTAGTTACAATGTGAGATTTTTCACTCAATTTCACAACTCATATGTAAGTATATTAGTTGTTACTAATATTGCAAAAGATATTTTGAAATTATATTATGAAATATTTTGATATTTTGAAATTTCACAATTTATATGTAAATATATTAGTTGTTACTAATATTGCAAGACATTTGATGAGACCTATAATGTAATTAGACAATAATATTTTTAAAATATTGAAAATGTATAAATATATCTTAATATGAATAATACTGTAATTAATATTCAATATGTATTTTATCAATATTTTTTCTAATATTTTGCTTAAGTATATGACCTATAAAAAAAACAAAGAACAAATTAAATTTTGATATTTTGCAAAGAAATGTAAAAAATGCTATATATAATTGACAAAAAAAAATAGATCAAATAAATACAGCCAAATAGTGCCAAATTCAATATATAACATTTTTTAAATATTACAATGAAATTTAAAATGAAAAAAAAAAAAAATTTTTGTCTGACAAATTTCAAAAATTTGGTGCTATTAATAACAGCAAACAAATTTTAAATATGAATTAGATTAAAAACTTCAATTATATTTTTATATTAAAATTATATTTTTTAATGTTTCAAACTTTCTTTATATATATAACAATAACGTGTTATATATATAATATATACGTTATGTTATATATATAACAACGACATACATAACTATAACAATATATACATAATCAATAATATGAACTAAAAAACTCAGTTTTACATTGAACAATGTAAACAATGTATTAATTATTTGTGATTGTTGTATTATGATTTGTGAGACATTTGTTCCTTGTGTCGATTGGATACATTTTTTTACAAAATGTGCAAGACTACAAAATAAGATTGAACATTTATAATACCTGAGTAGGTTATACACAATTGAATAAAAGTTTAGTCACTGTTTATAAAAGAATTACAAATGTATTTTTTTTTTAATATTAATTTTTTACTACTGCACCAATTTAATATCAAGGGGCAAATGAAGTTGGAAAAACGAGGAACAGATAAGAGTTGAACAATTTTGTATATATTTTGGTATTTTTTTAAAAATTTAGTTTTTTTGTATATACTAATTATGATTATTTAAACTCACTATAATTTTAATTAATTTTATTAATAGCAAAATTTAAAATTTAATATTTGAATATTATGAATAGAGAACTAAAAGAACGCATTTACTTTGATAGCAAAGAATCTAAAATTTTGAAATAAATAGTTATACAATTATATATGTGTATACAATGATATAATTTCATACATATATATGCGTTGCATATTTGAGATATCGGTTTCATTATAACTTAAGAATTAGTAATATCTTTAGTAATATCTTAATTTTAAACATCTGCATATCCTTAAATAAAACTATTAATTAAATACACAAAAGTTACTTCCAATTATATAAATACAACGTAATTCATATTTATGTGAATTACAATATATTTTGAATTAATGTAAAGAATGAAAAATTATTAATATTTAATATCTTGTTTAGTATTCCTTAAGAATCAATATTTAGTTTTATTATAAATTTATAAAAAAAAATTTAATGAAAATATTTAGCAAAAATTAGAAATTTATTTAAAACTTACAATTAATAATACTAAATAATACTAAATAAATTTGAAAATGTATATACATATATACAAACTCTTTCTATCCAAAGTATTATATTTTTAAAGATTTAAAAACATAGTATTCGAAATATGCTGTAAAACTGAGTCTTATTCATTTAACTTATTATTGAAAAATCTGAAACAATAAAAAATTATTTTCTTGTAATATATTAATAATATTAGTTTTCATACTCAGTTATATAGTTTACATAATATGAAATAATATGTTTATGAGTAATTTTATTACTAATTTCTTGTATCTAATTTAAAAAAATTTTTTAATTTGTACCTACGATATAAAAATAGTTTTAATAAAATATTTACAATCATATACAAATATACACTGTGAATATCTGTTGAATAGTTATTGCTGAATAGTCACTTGCTGTTGGTTGTGACTTATACTACATAATTAATTGATTTTAATATTTATAAAAATAGATTAATAAATTAAATTGTAATGTATCATATTCAGTGTGGTATTTCATTTGTAAAATTAGAAGTAAAATATTAAATTTATTTTTTATATATAATTAAACTATTTTTATCTTTTATGTTGTATGATATAAAATGCTTATTTCTGCAAACAGATGATTTCTTTATATAATATAATATAATATAATATATAGATAAAATCGACTTATGTACAATTAATAGTTTGTGCATGTAAATATTATATTTACAGTATTTCTACGTATGTTAGTAACTCTTAAAAACAAAGAAGACAATGATCAAATTTAATCTGTAAATATTTTAAAACAAATTTTCACATAATATTTCATTTTAAGATTTCTAATATAGATCAAAGTTTTATATTAATATAAGCATGTTAATGTCAGTTTCATATGAAAGATATATCTTTATCGTCAACTCGCTCGACTATAAAACCTATATTACTTTTAATATATTAAAATATTTATGATATCATCATACCTGTATTTTGTACTATTCTTGTTCCAGATTCTCCAGATCCCGATCCTGCTGTAGATACACTAGCACAGTCCACGTCATCTTGTTTTCCGTCTAATCTACAAATGTAATTTATTATATTTTATATATATCATTACTTATAATTAAATACTTTAAGAGATGATTCAAGTTATTTTAATTCATTTTTTCTAAATTATAGAAATTTATTTTTCATCAATTTACAGAAGAATTATATATTATTTTAAGAATTATATTTACATATATTATTTTTATTGCATAAAATTATTTTAAAAATTATATAAGTATATATTTTATTAAAATAGAGTACAACTGGAGATGAAAGTATAAAAAAAGTCTACTGGAGTGTGCATGCAAGAGAACAAATATCTTGAAAGAGATGCTGTTGAAAAATTGAAATCAGATACAAAGAAATTAATTGAAAACAGAATAATTAATCTTCGTATAGCAAAATATACAAAGAGATAAATGATGAGACAATAATGAGAAAGATTAAATAGTTAATTCTGAATATATTATTACCAACTGAACATATCAAAACCCAAATAAAAACACTGAGATATTAAGTGATTAAATGATTTGTGAATTATAAAATAGATGACACTGTATCAAATGCATGTAGTATATATTTGAATAATAATTCATTAAATATTTTTATTAATAATATTTCTTACTTGTAACATTGATATTTATTTTACTAACATGATTTATTCAAATTTTAAAAATATTTAATATTTTTGTAGTAATTTAATAAACAAAAAGCTTATTCTTAATAATAAATCAATTTTAAAATGTAAAAAATATATCAGATAATATATATTAATCATATTAAATTATTAATATAAAAATTTTTGTGTAATATTATAATGAAAAGATATTAAATAGATATATAAATCTATAGATAGAAAGATAGATATAGGTAGATGAAAGATAAAATTTTGTAAAACATAATTTATTAATATTATAATATAAATTAAAAAGGAAGTTTTTATATTATTTCTAGACAATGAATGGATATTAAATCCATATGATCAAACCTCTATAAGAAATCAGAATTCACAAAATTAAACTTTCAATAAAAAATTTGTTCGTATTTTTAAGTATAGATTTAAAAAAATAACATGCATACATTTAATTCAGACATAAAGAATGCAAGCAATATAACAGAGAGTGTTTTATATATAATAAAGATAATAATTAAATATTAAAATTATTGATGAAATATGAATTAAATTAAAAATATTGTACTGTAAGAATACAAACCTATGCTGTTTTAATAAGGTACAATCTCCACCTTCGGTCGAGTCCAAGTTATAAACATATAAATAACCCTCAGCACTGGCTACAAGCAACCTAAGTACTTTGTGTATACTGTGTAATAAAGTAAATTTTAGAAAAATTATACGTGTATATTAAATATCATATTAATTAAACTTACACTGTGATGGCACAAACATTTTTCAGCCCTTGAAAAGGTAAGTGGACACTGGCAAAGGCACGTCCTTGAGTAAAAACATCAGTGACCTGCGAGGGTAGATAATTGGCTGACGCAGATACAGCCTTCGTTAAATATCCCATCCAACTTTGTGTCTCTTCTGTGGTTTGTCGCAATCTATAATAATAAAACAAAATTTAAGTATGACAATAGTATCATTGAGCTAAATAATGACAAATTACATACGCTTCTTTCGGCTCTTCTAATTTAAATATGTGTACAGTTTCTGTATTGCTTGAGCAACATAGAAACATGCAGTCAATACTAAATGCAAGACTGCTTATCGATACACATCGTTTCACTCCACGACGAAATTCGAACAGTTTCGTACCATCATTTACCTTCGAATATGTAAAGAATCTTCAGCAATGTATATAAATTTAGAAAAGAACAAATAAAGCTATATAAATATCTGAACTTACATTGAAAACTCGGATAACCGTTCCTTTTTCTGACGCAGTAGCCACTTTAGTACCATTGGGGCTAAATGCCAAAGCAGCTAAAGGACTGTCATGTGCTGGTATCATAGTTTTGGCTTGCTAAAAAGAAAAAAAGAACGTTTAAATGTGATCCTTATTTTAAAGATTTTAAAGATCTATATATTAAAGATTTTTAGAATACTTACGAGATTAATTGCATCAAATATTTGCACTTCGCCAATTGTATTTGAGCCTGGATAAGCCAAATAACAGTTGTCGCTATTTATTGACAATGTACATAAACCAGATAAATTTGGCGGGGTATCTCGAATTGTATGTAGGACTTTCATGTCTCTTATGTTGTGAATATATAATGATTCTTCTAGACATACTACTAATCTCTGCAAATTTGTATTTTATATTTTGTATTTTATATTTTTATATATTCAATAAAATATGAAATCGTAAAATAGAAACTTGTTTGTATAAAGATTCTATACGTCTAATTTACACTTTTGCAACATATACAAAATGAATATCTTTATAGTATTTATTAAAATTTTTATTCCTGTTCTAAAAATTCTTCATATCATTTAATTCATCAATATATGTTGATAAAAATTGTTTAATATAAATATATAATATTGTTATATAAATTGTATAATATATAATATATAAATTGTATAATGTATAATATATAATTGTTTATACGTATAAAAAGAAAAATATTAAATAATTTATATTTGCAACTTTATATACTATGTAATTATAGACATTTTATATAATATTTTAATAATTACGTATTTAAAGTAAATTTCTGTATTTAATTCTGTTTATAAAAACTGATTTGATAAAATATGATGGCAAATATGAATGTTATTCTGATAATATTTTTAAAAGATTCTATCCCAACTAAATGCATTATATGGTTGCATGTAGAAGAAGGCTTAATTTGTCTTCTAATTCATTAAAATATGCATAACGAGTGTTCATTTTGAAAAGTTTCATTAAAATCTTTCAAGAATGCATATATTTAAATATTAAATGAATATGTTAAGAACATATGTCAAAAGATGATTTTTATAAAAATCTACAAAATATTTAACTTCAAATAAACTAGTTTCTATTGTCGTATTATTATTTATAATTGTAGAATAAAGAAACTTACTGCTCTATTTAATTTTACAGCCAAAATAGTATTAGAATAACTATAATGGCAAATTTCGGTGCCTTTTCTGAAGTGACAAACTTTGAGTTTGCGAGGTGATCTTAAACTAACTACTGCCACAAGACTGCTGCTGAATAGTCGTTCAACAATATATATGTCTTCCGTATCTATGATTTATATTAATTATATTAAACTTATATTAATATATTAAACATATATATTAATTTTTGTTAATTATTATTAATTTATATTAATTATATTAAACATTGCATAAAATATTAGGAAAGTATAATTTCTAAATTCAGAGTTTTTCAACATAAATAAAACCTTAAGTATAATAGCTAACACAAAAAATTTCAATATTTATCTGTGAATGTATAAATGTTTTTGTTACCATTTTCATATATTTTTTCAAGATGGTCAACAGAGTTTAAAGAAAAAAGTTTATAGCCTGCCTTTGATCCCACTGCCAAAGATCTGAAATGAAAATTATAATTAACAAGATAAAGAAATTTGGAGAACTAACGTTTTCAGATTATACTAAAGAAATATATATGGTAATAGTTATTATAATTATTAAAAAGGAAATAATTCCTTTTTGAAATAGCGTGAAACAATAACAAATTAAAAGCAGCAGAGAGCTAAAATAATGATACAACTAAAAGCATAGTGTTGTTTGCTGATATACGAGATAATCAATCTGGACGACTGCTACAAGAGTGATACGCAATTAATAGGTAAAAGGAAATGAGCAACGCAGACGAATGGAAATACTACAAGAACTGTAGCTACATATGCATCAGCTAATAAACACAAAACACAAGTTTGTTTTGCGTTTTGATGAAACGACGAATTAGTGCATAAAATATATATTTAATGCCCTTTTCGAAACAAAAGGATTTTTACGAAGATTTTTACGGAAGATCATCGCGAATAAAAATAAGGTTAGGGAACAAAGGACGACGTCCTCGCTTTACAGCTGAGAATGCAACACTTACGTGCAATCTTGATTAAAGTTAACAAAGAAAACACGACTTTGAGGATCACTACTTTGATTTGCGAGGTTCATTAGTCCTGATATACTGTATTTTAATCCTTGTGTCAATACATCCACGCTATGCACGAGATTTTGCATAAATCACGGACAGCTCGCTTTATCCACTTCTTTCTTGATTTCTTTCTATATTCTTTTCTTTCTTTATTTTTATTGCCTCTTTATCTGTGTTTCTTTTCTTTCTTGCACGTATGGCTCATACAAATACACGCACGCGCACGCTTACACAAGATTCGTGAACAGATGTCGAACTTGATGTCGACGATTCCTACAAGACTATATAGCGCCTAACGCAGTACACTGTTTTATAGTGACAACGTTCCGTGTACCGGACAGCTGACAATCTCTATTAGACTGTCGAAACGACGGAATTGAAACATCAAATTTTATTAAATTTTATTAAATATATTGTATTGTTATAAAAATTAATATGAAAAATTACTAAATAATGTCATAATATTTTTTGTATCATGTTTCTAATAAATTTCATTTTTCTATTGTCGTATTAATAAAATTGATTCTTATTCCGCCAAAATTTCATGTAATAATGTTCTGAAAAATAATAAATATTTTAAAAAAGAACATATGTATCTTTTTATAATTATATAATATTAATATATGTTATATAATTATTTTATTTTTTATATTTCTCTCTTTCCTAAATAAAAAAAAATGTCTTTACTAACAAACTTATTTAAAAAAAGTTTTATTTATTAAAAATAGATTTTAGTAGAGTTAAATTATTTTTATCAGAATAGATATGACGATGAATGATAGATATTTTTTACTTATTATATTATTTACATTGATATTTATAATAAATCTGTAATTAAAAAATAAGATTAACAAGATACTTGCTGACAGTTATATTCATTCTGAGAATTCCATTCGAATAGTATAACAGTGTTCAGAAGTTGCAAATACGCTCCTGTCTCAATCGTGTGCATTTGTTTTCTTATACTGACTGTTGTGTTGATCAGAAAAAAATTCAGTTTCATTTGAAGGAATAATTTTCTTATATTATCAGTATTGGACGTTTTTTTAAATTAAAAAAAAAGAAACTGTATTCCTATTGTGAAAACTGTTTTACTTAAAGATTATTTTATATAATTTAACTTGAAATCTTGAAAATAATTTAAAGCTTTAAAAGACCAGTCTGATGAAGGTCACTTTAACTGATATTCTTGTAAATTACAGAAAATTGAGCTGTAGATACCCTTGTCGCCAGTTACTCAAAATATTATTCAATAAATTCATACATACTTTATACCTGCTACTACTCTGAGCACAATGCTTATGTTTAAATAAATAATAAAATTTATCGTTTAAATTTTCGACTATACTTTATCCTATTGGAATCCGTGGAATACGAATGTCAAAGCCAGAAAAAAATGATTTTACATAGGATACCGTGTGTTTGTGTGTATGTGTGTGTATTTTGAGGTCGGTATCACTATTGTAATATTGGCTAATGATTATCTGACGATGTCACTAATAACGCTTTTACAGCGAAGATTGTTACATTAATAATGTCTGTATATACACAATTCAACAGTTTTTTATTAATATCTTGGAAAGTAATAAATGTTCGAAGCAAACATTTTATATTTGCTTCTTTTCTTTTCTCCAAAAATTCCATGTCGATTCCGCCGTTAGGGTATTTAAGAACTTCATCTGAAAATTGTTATTTACAAGTTCAAGCACAAAAGTATGAAGTCAATCGTTGTTTTTTTCGTTGTATTAATTTCTCGAATACGATTTCAAAATTTTTAAAAACAAAAACAAACGATGTGATAAACGATTAAATATTGAATAATGCCTATATGATGAATCGTCTTTTTTAACTGTTTATAAATGCTATATCTACACATTGATAATTTTCATGTTTCTAGTGTGAAAATTTGTTGAAAAGGTAAATTTTTAATATAAATAAATAAATGTTTTAATAGAAAATTTTTATTACAAGAAGATTAATTATAACAATTTCTTTATAATTGATGTAAAATATAAAATTAAAATGAAATTAATTTAAATAACTGAATGTTATTGTAATATAAATAATAAATATTGTAATATAAAATAATAAATAATATATTATATAATTGATATTATAAGAAAATTAAAATTATACTA
>CAJDYZ010010696.1:11655-23646 GCA_903986555.1 Heterotrigona itama | reverse complement strand
GCCAAAAACAGTAGGTTTTGCTATAAAAGGAATTAAAGGAGAACCATTAGATGCAGGAAATCAACAAAATAATAATTTTTTGACAATTCTGTTTTACGAATTTTACCTGGAGCTCCTGTACCACCAAAGTTATTTAAACGCCGTTATAATTTATTCAGATATTGAATTTTAAATAAAAATTATTCATGATTTATTAAAAATATTTAAAATTTTTTGTACAATTTATAGTTCAACAGAGTCTTCATTCAATGAAGAAAATGACAAAGTCGATGGCTCTAATACAATTACTTTACAATGGATAAGTGAAGGAAAAACTGTTGTGGCAACAGGATTAGCTGCAGAAAAAAAGAAAAGTCCTGACGGGATATGTCTGGATAGACGAGGGCATACTTCCTTTCCAAATATAATTGGAGAGCATTTACGTTTATATATATATATAAACGGATGTCATTTCCTTAACCAACTTGTATCATTTTGTTTGACGTAGTTCTCCAAGTCACCGTTATTTAAGCGTAGAGTGCGCTAAAAACCCAGTGATATTTTTCTTGGTCGGTATTTCAGACCCTAAGACACGAAATGTCTTTAAAATGTCCCCATTTAATGTCAGGTCGAGGTATATTCGCCTGTGCTAATAGGATATATAACTTGCCATGCTAGTTAGTCAATGATAGAATAGACCGGACATCCAATTCCAATTTCATTCGTTTTTTACGTTTTCACCTCTTACCATTTTCGTGTCATTTTGTCATATCGACTTAGGCAAATATTGCACTATAGCTCTATCGGCGATAGAAATTAGACTAAAAAAATATAGACAATGTTGCTGTTTCCTCATCGAAAACAGACGAGGTATATGATACCTCGAAAAACGATATTCAGACTGTACCTCGTCTGTAACACGAAGCCATATTTAATGTCAGAGCTATCCTATTCAATGGCATAATGATTTGATATAAAAATGCATTGGATGTCACATTTTACTTGTTTGCGTTATGTACCTCGCTTATCTAATCTATAAACATTACTCTTGAAGGAAATCAAATATCATGTTATATGTATCATTATTTAATATATTCTGAATCACTAATTTTAGAATTGTATACTGCTACAATTGTATTACTGCTTTTAAAGTAAGATTATAACAATTTATTCTGTATAAATGTGGATAAAATGATTTTTTTTTGTATTTTATATATAAAATAAATGATAATTTTATAAGCATCCATATTCCAAAATTTCTTAAAATAGGATGAAAATAGAGTAAATAAATAAAAAAAATAGATAAACTTATGAACATAAATCCTTTTCAAGTATAAAAAACAATTGCATCATTTAATAACGATTGAGTAAGAAAAATGAATCATGTTCAAAGGACACACCTTCAATATTAACTTGTGTTTAAACGGTTTTATCTTCATTACATGCAACTCAAAGAAACATTATTTTTAAATCGTACGTAATTCCATTCATTATTATTGAAAGAAACACATGATTCCATTAAATCATATGAAAACTTCTATATCGTACAAATAAAAATTGATCATATTACTACTATAGAAATAAAAAACAAACCAAAATAGCGAAATTTATCACGTTCAAAACTAAATCATATCAAATCATATCAAAAATATTCTATCATTTCCCAGGAAAGCTTAAATTTCATGGTCTGGTTTAGAAATATCCACTTTTATTCAACTATATTAAACACAATCTCACATTATATCTCCCAAAAGAATAACGTTATTACGATATTGTTTCTCACGAACTAAAATTTCAACGTAACACAGAGACTGCTCTCTGTAATCTCTAGAATCATCAGAGGGAAACGAAAGATGAAATTGCATTTTGTCACAATGCGCTCGGTGAAAGAATGAAGTCAAGGTAACGAAAGAACGGACAGGAAAAAGTTAGCGAGAAAAATATTATAGAAAAAATAATATTATAGAGAAAGGATGAAACTAAGGCTAAAGAAATTGTCAACGATTCATTTTCTCGTACGATGTTTCTTTCTTTTGCTCTTGGATAATATCTATTAGTGAGTGTGACGCAGTATGTACGCTTTTATAGTTCGCTATTATGAATTCTCTCAAGTATGTGAATTTCACGATGCTTTGGACATGAGAATGGTAGTGTATGACGCTATAGACGTAATCAGCGACATGATGTCATTCAGGAGGCGTAAGAATCAATCTAAGAGTTAGTGAAAAGTGCGGTTTGAAGATACAAAAGATTACGAATGCATATACGCATTAATCGATGCGATGATAGTAGATTTGTAATGCTGTTGACAGTTCTGCGTCATCTTTTTCGGGAAAAATTTATAGGGAACTTTGTGAAAATGACAAACAATAAAAAATTACAAAATAATCTTAGATAGATAAATTTAATAGATGATTGAAATTTTAGCTTGAAATTTTTGCAAAGAGAATTATTTTTATTGACATTGAAATTAAATATTTTTATGTATTTTTAAAACCTAAACATATAGAAGAATTAACTTTAGATAACAACAATTAGTATTTTATTGTGCTTTAAAATTTGGAAAGATAATTTTAATAAAAGAATTATTGAAGATGACAAAATTAATAATGTATGTGAAACACACGAAATAATTGTTGATAATATTATTGACGTAAATGACACATATGGTGAAGAATGAATTGATATGATATACTGGCGAAGAATGAGTCAGAGTTTAATATAACGTTTAGAAGGATTTAAAAGTATATTTTGCTGAATAAATTGTGAAATATACGACATTAAATACATTAAGTACATTAAATATATTATATGGTATTAATTCAATAAGGTGTAGTAAGTGGATATTAAAAAGTATCTAATAAGACTAAGTAAAGCTCGATATATATATATATATATATATATATTCTCTTTCATGAAAACCAACGTCTGACCATTAACTTAAATGAATGTGATCTCGTTTCCAGTGTTTCTCAATCTTTTCAACCTAGTCCTCAACTTAGCTCAATATTATATCAAATACATAAAATATATATAAACAAATAATATAAGAAAACAAATATATTTAAATTAATAAATATAAATGCTCAATCTATCATATTTAATCAGCATTTATTTTCATCGAATAATCTCTCATTAGCAGATATTAAATATATAATACAATTTATTAAATTTAGAGCTTGAAATAGTCAATACTGATAATATCCATGTCATAAAATTGAATTAACAAAAATTGAATTGATAATTTAAAACAGAGGTAGATGCCTTCAACATTAATTTTTAAAATATAAAATATATATATTTTCAAATATAATATGGATTAAGGAAATTTCGATCCTTTGATAAGAACTCTATTTTTATACAATTACTGTCTTTAAAAAAAAAAAAAAGAAAAAAGGAAAGAATGAAAGAGAGATTGGGAGACGCTATACTATTAGTATTACTACTACTACTATTATTACTACTACTACTACAGAGAGTAGTAAACTCGAGGCTAAAATGCAATGAAAAGAGATGTAAAGAGATGCATGTGAAGAGATTGCGTAAATGTAGCCGTGTTTCAATGTGGTAGTAAAAATTGGACCTCAACGTTGCTCCTTCACGATCAGTCTTCAGCACCTAGTCTTTGCCGAACTCTCGCCTAGTGATCATCTACGTCCGATTAAATCGAATTTTTGAAATACAATTTCGAGTAAGTTTACCTTCAACGAAGCGTAACAAAGTAGATCAAGTTCAGTTTTACATACGACATTTTCAATAATAAATAGTGAATTCTCGATTAACGAAATTAAGATAAATAATTAAGAAAAATGTCATTTAGTATAATAAAAATTGTGACGGAATACGAGTAAATATGATAGTTAAACTTAACGTGACGTTAATGTGATTTTATTATAATTTTCTGTAATATTTATTACATGAATATAAATTAAATTAATTGATTACGACTGTGCGTGAAAAAAAATTCTGACAAAAAGTTGGTAGAGGACTGACACTGTGATAAGTGTTAGAAGCAAAACAACATTAATAATTCATTACGATAAAGTAGAATAATAATTAAAGTTAATTGATGTTTATTTTTACTGTTGTCTGATAAGTGAGAATTCTTTTTGTTGAATAATGTAAACTTGGCTCACTCTTGAACTTTTTACACATCTGTTGAACTTTTATATGTCTTTTATACATCTTTTGATCTGATTATACGTTCTTATTGAGGATAATTATGTACTTGTTTTATAAGTTTTACAAATTACAATTAATATCATTTTTTTCGATTTATGACGTACATTTAAGGCTCTTTTACCTAATGAATTTGAATGAAAACTTCTTTTGTTTTAAACATTTCAAAGAAGTTTGTATGTAGTTTAAAAATGTTTAAAGTAATGAACAGTTTTAAAAAATTTTTGTTTGAAATATTTTAAAATCAAGTTGAACATGTTCAAACTACACTGCTTATATTTTGTATGCATATTTAGTTCTTTTATTTTAGATAAAATAGCAGATATTTATGTACGAAATATACGAATAAAACAAATTTTTAAGTTAAAAAAATTCCCAAGTTCGTAAGATCAAATTTTATCGGTGTTCGGATAAATCAAACTTATTTTAATACGTCGATGACAATTACATTATCAAACAGCGGGTAATAAACTTGCTGTAAATTCCACTGAAACTGATTCACATTCGTATGTAAATTATTCTTAATTGTAACTACGTTTTCTCTTTTAAAGCCGGCCAAAGAACACAGATAATTCTAGATCATTTTGAATACATATTTTTGAAAGACGTTTATGAAATTTAATTGCAAAACGGTAAACATTAAATTGAAATAGAGAAAGAAATGAATTATGGGGAACAAATTGCAAAAAAAAAAAAAAGAATATCGAAAGTGTCAAGGTTTTCAGTGACTGTGCACAAGTGAAAGTAAAACTTTCTTTTCGGTACTGAATCTTCCAATCTTCACAATGCATATCCGTTTCCTATTTATTTCATTTGCAGAAAAAATCCTGCAAACTAAATTTTTGAAAGTATTTTTATGTATTTCTGTTTTCTTTAATATATTTTTATTTTCTTTGTTATATGAAGTTACTAGGAATAGCATTTAAAATTTTCGATAAACTGAGATTTCTTTCAAACTTCGTGTCACACGATGTAAATATATTCTCGAAAATATCAATCAAATTCGAGTTAAACTTTTATATTTATACCTTCTGGAAATATAAGTTATTTGTAAAAATGTAGAATATCATTTAAAAGGTGTTCAAAAGGAAAATGGTGCAAATATTCTTTTAACTTTTTATTTTAAGAAAAGAAAATCTGTTTATTAAATCGTGTTCTCAATCAGCAATATTTTTTAAAATTCGTTACTATTCAAATATTTGCTAAGTTATACATCCGAAACAAATACTACTTCAAGATTCTCATTGAAAACGTTTATACTTGCAAAATTTATAAATTCGTAAGACTATTATATACGTTATTTTCGTAATATGATTTGTTTAATAATAGTATAAACATTCAAATTAGGTGTTGGTATGTCAGCCTTCTTTCTGTCCATTTTTGGAAGAATTTAGTTACCATAAATGGTTGTTCGTTTCACTGACCCAATTACGTAATAAATCATTTTGAAATGTATTTTTAGCGAAAGTTTAGTATTACAAACTTTTAATATTTTTTTAAAAAAAAGTCGTTCTAGTGATCACAATACTTTATGTTGGAGTACTTAATATTAGAATATATATTTCATTTTTTTCAGTATTTTATTTTTATTCAATATTTAAAATTATTTTAATCAAATATTTTATTATAACTACACGAGTTTCAGGTTAAAATAATGAAAAAATAATCGTAAAAAATCATCAGCTCTTAAAGTGATGAAGTAACATTCAAGTGTTGTTTGTTAAAATGCCTAAAGTGCTAATAATATACCTTGTATGCAGGAAACTAAGCAAACGAAGTATAAATTATTTAACTTTCGCATTTGGTATTCAATTTGCATGAATAGAATTATAAAACGAGTGAAGATAATGAACAATTGTATTGTTCGTTATTCGTAACTTGCATTTTATTAAATAATATTAGGATCAATATGTATCATACAGATTTGTACTCTGAAATAATAAAGCTATATATGAGCCAAAGCTATTTACAGACCAAAGCTATTAATTTCAGTTTTTAATTTTTTAAAATTCGAAAAAAAAATTTGTTTGATGGCTAAATTTTTATATTTACAATTAATAGCACTAAATGACAAATATTATTTTGTCCAGGAAATAATAAATAGCTTATTTTCAGAATTACTAATAATTATTCTAGGAATGTACAATTTTATATATCATATTGTACAATATTTATTTGAGTTTTATCTATTTTATTTTGAGTCTAAAAGGAATTAAAAAAAAATTTTATGCAGTTTATCAATTTAGCAAATGAGCAGCTCATATATGATTCACAAGATGAATGATTTTGATACCCGTGAATAAGCATCTTGTCATGAGAGATATGAAACAAATGATTTTAATATTTAAGTATAGTTTATGATTTTATAAAGAGTACTAAATGTTTATTTATTTAGAATATTGAGATATTGCTGAGGTTATTAATTTTATTACAGGAAATATTATTTTAAATTGCTTTAATGGTATTTCTTTTGTTTATTTTATCTGGTCTGAAACTGATTTCGATAATTCGAGAATATTTGCAGATGATTGATCGAATTCATACAATAGAGATAATTCATTAGTTTGCTATCTAAAAAATTGTAATAATACGTTAACTTTAGTAAGTATATGATCACTGATTTATCATGGTTAATTCATTATTACTTTGGTTTATATTGTTATTTGGTTATATTGTTATTTGGTTATATTATATTTTAAAGTATAATACCACGAAAGTATAATAATTATTACTATAATTTTGTTTATATTATATATTAATTTAGAAACAATTTTTATGTTGTACAAAAAAGAAAGATTATATACCATCTTATAATTTAAGAAACTATATAGAGTTATTAAGATTTTTAAATAATCCTTTTCCTTTACAGATTCCGTTCCAAGATGGCATTCAATAAAGGTTCTATTCTTAAACTGTTAGAGTTGGTAAGTATAATAATTATTGCATCACTAAAATTTGCAAATATTCTATTCTATCTTATTATCATAATTAAGATTATATATATAATGTTATAACTTCACAAATATTTCAGAAAGAATAGAAATTAAATACATATTATCAATAATCCGAAATAATAATCGTGAAAGCCTAACGTAATAAGATTTTAAAAACTAAACTTTTTAGTATTTAAATGATTTTTTCTCAATCGTAAAAGAACTATTTTTCTATCTTCAGTGTATTTCTATCTCACTGATTCGTTTACATTTATAGTGAAGTTATTTTTAACTCTCTCCAGAAATAATTTTGAATAGTCTGTCACTTTTCACTTCCTATTTTTCTATATCTCTGATAAATCAAGAAACAAGAAACATTGAGATTTCCTGGAGATTTCTAGACATTTTTTTTTTTTTAGTCTGGCAGAATAGATAATAATATAATGGATAGTGATTGCTGTGCACGATATTTTCTTCTTCTTATGATCGCACTTCGAGCCGGAAGTTAGTCATCTAAATTCCTCAGGCACGCATGCTATGCATTGTTTAAATTTCCCTCATGATTTCGATAATAAAGTTCCTTTCACTTTACTTAAGTTCTATTCATAATCTCGAGTGTAATATATACATACTTTTGTATTTTTGATAAAAATCAAATAAAACTTTTTACTGTGTTTTCTATCTCCTTTCTGTGAATACGTTTATTCTTTTTTCTCAATAATTTAAACAATTAAAAGGATAACGATGATTCTCCAAATTTATATACCTTGTTGTAAATTATATGATATTGATAAATAGCTAATAAAGACATCAACTTCCAGAGGACAAAGATCAATGTCATCATTATATTGAAAAGAAAATAAAAAATTTCTTCTAAATGAAATAACATAAATTAAATGTATGACGTAATGTCATTATGCGATAAATTAACAATGCCACGCTTATCGTGGTGAATGAATAGGATTCATAACATGTCATCAATGTAACATTAACAATGACGGAAGAATACATTCTAAGTACATCGAATAATATCGATTGGATTTTCTGCTGAACATTTACATCTTCGTAATAGAATCAGCTTCTATTTAAAACGAGATACAGTACGATCGTTGAATCCTAATGGATTATTTATGGTGGTATTCATGAAGTTAGTGGACTTTTTATTAAACATTCTATACTATACTACATTTCTCTTTTATAGATATCCTTTAACATTGATTTCAAACAGCTCTGCTGCACATCGAACGAAATCAAAAATCTATTTTAATCTAACTTTTTATATTTTTCATTATTTGAAATATTTTTATATTAAATATTTCAAGAACACAAGTACTACGAGGATTTACAATTATTATAAAATAAACGCAAAACTTTACAGACATTCAGAATATTGTCTTAATAGAAATGGTACTTCAGACTACTCTAAAAACGTAAGAAGATTAAAAAATTGAACGATCCTCCATTAGTATTCTAAACAAATATTCTTGTTCCAAATTAAGGTTTCAACTATAGACAAGATGCTAGTAGCATTCTAATTAATATCTAATTATTCTATCATAATGCTGATTCATTGATTAGAAATATTTATTTGCTACAATTTTTAATTATATTAAGTATATAATTACTTAGAAGTAATATTATATAATTATTTACAAGTATTACTTATAATTACTTATATAATTTTTAATTATATTAAGTATATTAAGTATATAATTATATTTTTAATTATATTAAGTACATAATTTTTAATTTCCAATTGCCTAAATATATCTATACTCAGTGCTTTGATAAATCATATACCTTCTTTTTATTGTTTTTAGATAGTGGTATGCATTCTTATAGGTATGCATTATCACTCTTTCAGTGATAGTAGCATAAATAGTGCGATGATCACAATGGGTGCATACGGTGGATATTTAATTATTCTCGTGGGAATATTCTTTGGAATTATTATGGGATCTGGCATAGATCGTCGTATAGTAAGTAATATTTAATAAGTCTTACACTACAAAATATATAATACTTTAATATGTATTTATCCTATATTTTTTAAAACTTCGCTTCAAGTTTTTATTATATTAACGTGTTTATTTTCCAAGTTCCTCTACATTTTTTTGGAAGTATTAAAGACATGTAATTAAGTATAATCAGTCTTTCATATTCTGTTCGTATAAAATCAATGCGTTGCAATCATAGAAAATGGATTAATCTGTTAATCAGGGAAGAGATTGACTTATCATTTGGATTTCCAATTTTTTAAATATATTTAATTTACGAATTCCTTATAGCATATCATATTTGTATTTGAAAAATTTAAAGCCGAGTTGTCTGAAATTAATTTGTTTCATTTAATTCTAAACTTTTGTAGTTATAAAAATTTCTGTTTAAATAATGACCTGATTAACAGATTAATATATATGATACCAATAGCGTGACTATTTACATGCGTCAATTGTGGAAGGATACTTACAAGATTGTTAACTTGCAGGACATGTTCTACTCAGTGGTCGGTTGCATCTTATTCATCATCGCCGGTGCTCTGATCCTCGAGCACTTCGCGAATTCAGTTTACCGTGGTTCTTTCCGCGACACAGGATTGGCTAAAGGTAGCATCACCATCGTCGGAGGAATTTTATTCTTGATAGATGCAATACTTGTGTTCCGAGGAGAAGCCTAAAATACAGAATAAATTGATAAGCAATGTCAGGAACCACGCAATGGTCGATTCATTTTCTAGATTACAATTATACAATGATGAAAACTGAATAAAAATTTCTTCAAAATTGTAGGAACTGAATTGGCTTTCACGAAGAGGTTTTTACTCTGAGAAACTTAGACAAGACTGGTTTGTAAAAGAAATTTTGTGAATAGAGAATTATTCAATGATAAATAAGTACAAACAGAAGTAACAGTTGAAACAAAGATTTTTTTTACACAAAACAAAAATTTTTTTCTAAAGAAATAATTTTTATATTATAATTGAATAATTTGAGTGAATTTATAATTGAGTAATTTGGGTGAAAAACTCTTATATTTGTATAACATAAGAATTTTCAAACGTACTCGAATGCTTAACACCAAAAATTTTTAGTAAAAGATTAACGTAAGTACCGTATTACAAAATTTGAAGAAAATTGAAGTGAATGGTTAAAATAACTTATTAAATCTTCTTCAAATTTTGCAATATATTAATAATTATACCTCAACTTTGTAAAAATATTTATTTTTATAGAAATTCATAGAAGTTATAAAATTTTCGCTTGTAAAATTTTCGTTTGAATAATTTTACAATCCGCTATATTTGTTCAGGGAAAAAATTTTTTTCCTTAATATTTACTATTTGGCGAGAAAATATATATGTATAATATTCATTTATGTCTTTTTTTCAAATTCGAATGTAAAACGAAAGTATAGCAAAATATCTTTCTAGAATAAGTGGCAATCCTTCTCTAATGTAAATGTAAGTGAAAGTGCTGTAATCATGACTGTTACACATAAATTAAATCATGACCATGGCGCCATATTTATTGTAAGTTGGTTAAGAGTATTAGAATAATTCTTTTATTTTTATTGTTTCGTATTTTCGATTTTTCATACGTCTGTTTACTTATTTTAATTTATGAATTTATAAGGTTATAACCCAGAATATGTGAATCTTCAATAATCATAATCATTTAAAATAATGTATATGTAATTATATAAAATAATGTATATGTAATTATATAAATAAATCGTTTTTTTTAATTCTTTTTAAAATATTTATTGCTATGTATTAGATGAAATTCTTTTGAAATAAGTATAATTTTTTTCATTAATTGTTATTAATATTACGTAATATAGTTATGTTAAGTAGTATCAAAATAACTATTCGAAAAATTTAATAGTTAGAACGATACTCTTAAAACGTGTGTGTAGTAATCTTTTTATAACGAATGAAATATATTTAAATAGAAAGTTTTATACATAAAGATACAAGAAATAAAATATCTATGACCTGTATTTAAATAGACAATAAAAGAGAAAACTTACGTTAAATTGTAATTTTAATGTAACCGTCCAAGTTGCAGTTCGGTTTCGATATATTCGAGAGAGGCGGAGTCGATAAAATTTTTGAGTCGATATACGAGTCGGTAAGGTCGATCAACTGCAATAGTCGATCGTGCATAGTTGCGTGTGTGCAGATTGTACCGCCGCTTCGAGCAGTAGTTTTATTTACTAATTGGAGTGCCGATGTGCGGTAGGAAGCGTTAAATGTGCGTGGAAAATGTCGAATCCGGGCGGTAGCAGGAGGAACGGGGCCATGAAGATTCGTTTGACGAGTGAGTTTATTAAGAAATCACGATGAACCTGACGAAAGAGGAGCGTGAAAGTCGGTCCGATAGCCAACACGCGTTGTGATCCTTTCCTTGCCTTGATTTGTTATGTGTTCGTTGATACAGTCCTGTTGTAGTGCTTACGACGGTTCACTTTTGAATAACATCAAAACCATTCTTACGAATATCTCATATCGGTCGATTAATACGAAGAGAAAAATACGCAGAAAGGCTCGACTAGGGTTTTCATCCTTTGGTTATGGCAACTCCCTATCGGAGGTCAAGACCCCACCGTGAGCAC
The DNA here is from genome assembly GCA_903986555.1 of Heterotrigona itama. Taxonomy (NCBI): domain Eukaryota; kingdom Metazoa; phylum Arthropoda; class Insecta; order Hymenoptera; family Apidae; genus Heterotrigona; species Heterotrigona itama. The sequence goes on along the minus strand of CAJDYZ010010696.1, from coordinate 11,941 downwards.
TCCGGGAGACCATAGATGAAAGAGTTAATTTCGGTAGATTTTTTAAACTCGCATTGGTTCTCTCTCGATATGCATATTTTACAAAGCCTGATACGTTGCAAGCATTTTTCCATTTCGAAATCACTCCTTGTTGACTGATTCAATGGGGAATATTGCGGAGCTCATAATCGAATGTGAATAGGCCTAATTAACAAATGTCAGACGCTTAGTACCAAAGCATGAGTTTAATATTCGTTAAACGAATGTACGATTTAATATTTTGTCATTTTTAAAGTCGATTGTAAAT